>LGAG01000291.1:79289-97026 GCA_001278395.1 Lerema accius | reverse complement strand
ATTAAAACAAAGGTCAAAGGACAAAGTTACTTGCTGGTTTCTTACACTAAACAGAATTCTAATGACGTACTTTGCATATTTCTACTTAGTATGCAGTATGCAATGAGTGGTAAGAAAGCAAATGATATTTTGTCTGCTAGTGATTAATAGTTTCTGTCGCAAAAACTCCAGCGACGGTTACCCAGTTAAATTAAATGCCGTTACTTCAAGTTCTGTCAATTTAAATAATAAAAAAAACAAAAGCATTCTATAGGGTTCCGTACCTAAAAGGTAAAAACGGGGCTCTATTACTAAACCTCTGCTGTCTGTCAGCAGGCTGTATCTCCTAAACCGTGATAGCTAAAAAGCTCAAATTTTCACAAATATTTTCGTTGCCGCTATAACAACAAACACTAAAAATAAAATAAAAATCAAAATATTAAGGGGAGTCCCCATACAATATAGGTGTTTTTTTTCAACAAATGCGATTTTCTTTTATAGATGATGATACGGAGCCCTTCGTGCGCGAGTCTGACTTGCACTTGGCCGGGTTTTCATTATTTATTTTTAAAGTATTTTTTATTTTAACTGTTGAGTCCACTTGTACTTACAAATTATACTAAAATACGAATTACATTTTGTTACATTCAAACTCTTTATAGCTATATCGAACACTATCAATACGAAATGAGAACTACCAGACCAGACTATTTTGTAAAAATGAGTTATAAAATTACTAAATCACCAATCTGTCTCAACTAAAGACACAAATTACCACGTAAAGTAAATCTACCGCTTGCGTTAAACAATTTGTTTAGTACAACAATATATGCAGCAGTAGACTCAGTGATCAGTAATATTAGTGCAACCGCATTGCTCTCGGAGTGTGAGCGGAGACGTGAGTGCATTTTGCCGTCGGGAAAGCCGGCCAACCGTGCTATCGTATCAACATGACGTAAGGTGCATGGCACACGTCGGATTTAGTTTAAGATATTGGATGATTCCGAAAAATTTAATATTAAATTGTGCTAAAAAATATAATAATACACACACCTCTTCAACGTATGTAACACCTCCGTTTGAGTAGTGGGTAAAAAAAAGACAGAAACGTGACCCATTTTGGGTTGTATTGTTTTTATAGCACGAACAAGAGGTTAAATAATTATCGTAAAGACGACGAGGATGCATGAAATGAATGGATGTTTCATAAAGCCTATGTAAGCGAGTAATAATTAAGTCAATTTTAAATATAGTATGACTTTTATAAGTGTACTGAAAATTACCTTGGTATTGTGAAGTATATGAAATTAAGTATTTGAATTTTATTTTAAATCCGACCTTCTTTCACATCCGTATACCTATAACGGTAAATAACTACCTACTACATGTACCCGAAACTTTTTTACTAAGTGATTACTGGAATTAAAAATAACTTAGCAGTTTTTGTTGAACGACAGTGGAATGTGTGCTGTCGCGGTAATGTAAGAATTGCCTGAAATGCTTTTTCCCAAACAACCAAGCTTTTTCCCAAAGATTTTTCTATCGACTTTGAATATTGATGTTTTATAAACACAGAAAATCTGGATCTGCAATCAGTATTTGCCTGTGAAAGAATGTGGTTTGTAATAAAACCAATAAGAATAAAAGCATTGATAAAGAGGGTAATTTAGAAGTGAAAACTTGCAATCTTCCCTTAACCTTTTTTATGCAATAGTTATGTTAGCTTCGTTTTCTTGAAATACGCTGATATCTATTAGATAGTTTACAAGATTATGCGAGGAATAATATTAGGTACTGTGCACCCTTGTTAAGTAAGTACTGGTGTTCTTGAATAAAATGTTTACATAAATAATTATGTGTTACATAACAGAAATAATCAAATCAACCACAATCAAAGTCCACTTCGTTTAAAGCTTTAATACCACAAGTATTAATAAATAATAGATGTGGGCACACAATTGAAATAACAAATTTCCCGACGGTTTTTCAAGAAAGGTTCGTTGGACCGGAGCGGTTTCGAATAAAGCGCGACGCTTTCAAAGCTCTTACTTCTCAGTAAGATAACTGGAAATTCGAGTTAAAAGCCTTTTTAATAACAATATTTGGATTTGTCTCAAACCTTTCTGGTTCTGAGTTTCTTTAATAGGAAGGTTCCTAGTAATCTCTAATCCAAATGCGTTCAACCTTCCAGAGATACGATGAATTCGATTCCAATATTTTTTCCTCAAGGTAATATTTGTTACGGGTTAATAGATACACAATATTATTTGCTGTAGAAAAAAAGATTTTTTGAATTATCCTTCCTACTAATATTATAAATGTGAAAGATTGTGTGGATGTTTGGATGTTTGTACGTCCTTCACGCTCTAACCGTTGAACGGAATAAGCTGAAACTTGGCACACAGATAGTTTGCATCCAGGATTAGAACATAGGATACATTTTGTTCCGATTATAGGTTCCCTTGGGCTATTTTCAATATTTTGGTTTACGACTTTTCCACGGGCGAAGCCACGGGCATCGTCTAGTTGTGTTGTAAGCGTGCTTTTTTCTATTCCTTTTTAAGTACCTAGAGCAATTATAATGCATCTGTCATTACTTTTGTGTCATCACAACTCTCGAACCGAGGAGCCTACTTAAGTATTGTCTTTTAATAGCATTTCTGATGATTAACTTAACGAATAAACATTTAATTAATATTTTACTAATTACACTCTACTTGTTCTTCAAATGCATGGTCGTATCTTACGGAAATTCCTGGTAATAGCCTAAAATAAATTACAAAAGGTGTACGTAGCCGCGTAGCGTCCCTCATAAGCTGTATATTACACCTGAACAAGCGCTAATGGCAGGATTATGCAATAAAATAGCACAATATAATTAAAATGTAATTACCTATTTCCGCCTGTACAAAATAAAAAACTAATAGGTACTTTTAAAATTGTTCTTTGAAGGAGATATAAGAATTTAATAAGACAGCCTTAGAATTTCGGAATTTAATCTAGCGTATTCAATTTACAGACCTGCCTATAGATGTCTATGCTGTCTATACATCTTTACCTAAAAAACTAGAGCACTGTTATTTATGTTACGCCATCCTTACTTTAACTTTGCGTGACTAAGTTTACACGCTAATCAATTATAACTTAAGTATGTAGGTATCTCGTAAAGTGCGCTAGTACATCTACGAAGCTTCTATGTTCTTATACGTTAAACAAAATGGCTGTTCTACTAGACTTTTAGTTTTAATAAAACAGATGAAAATAACAAGTTAAAATTAAATTTTCATGATATTATACGATAGACAGATGAAGTATAAAACTCCATAAACACTTAATCCGTGGAAGAGAAACTATAAATAGACCTCTCTTCCGCTTTTTATATAACTAAATTAATAGATCAAAAATTAATTAATTGATTAATGAATGAAATTAATAATTGATTAGACTTAATTAATTGATTAAACGAATAAATTGTATGATGGTAGACCATAAGTACACCGAAAAAGTAACGTCAAACATCTGATTTAACTTAGTAAGGATCCATTTCAGTAACGACGTAAGCACGACACGATAACGACTCATTGTGCGCAGTCCACTTGGCTTCATTTATAGCAAATATACAACGTTTCTATAGATTGAAGCACGTGTTTCATGTGAAAGTCAATTGCAGTCCATTTATACCCAGAGTTTTCGTCCATTAATGTTGCCTACGCTACGCATTAAGTTAATTTGTGCGTCGTATATTGACAGCCCTAATACAATGAAGCCTAGATCAACCTGGCTAATTTTGCCGATAAATGACGGTAAGTTCGCTCTGCATTGGGGTGCTACGCAGAGCTCCGAGTCAATAATTACCCGATAGTTCGTAATCAGGGATTCGAGCTTAATGCCGGTGTGGCGGACAAAACAATTGGAACTGAAATACTAAATGCGAGTGACTGTTCAGTTTGTGGGCATCCAGTGCAAATTAGTAGGAAAAGTAACTGCTGATTCAATTGAATTCGCCTTTAATGGCGGTCTGCAACCTATAGGTACCTATAGTTTGTGTTGCATTAAAACGTTAATTATTATTTCAAATGTAACATTTAGGTTGACCGTCGTATGGAGCATAAACAGTTTCCAGTCTGAGGTTCTTTAGAACCCTGTTTCAAAATCAATTATCTTTCGCTTATTCGATAAAAAACCAAAATGAAGTTCTGATATTAATGTTATACTTCCACTTTGTTAAAAAAATAACTGCGTCTTATACCATTTTCTCCCAATTCAATCGTACCTTCCAGAATAATATGAAAGAAAAACATTTCCAAATTGTCACTTAAACCAAATGAATTAGTTCTTTAGTTTATAAAACAAAGTATAAATAATGAGAAAACCTGGTGCCTTTTACTATTTTAACGAATCTGGTACTACTGGGTGCTTAAATATTTACGAAGCTCAGAGTGTATATACTCAGCTTTACAAAGACGCTTACTACAGAAGCGTTAAAGGGGAATCTCTCGGCATCTTACGCGGCTTACGTAACACGGGAAAATTAATCTACAGCATGTTTATCACATAATATGACAGCATTATTAACGCTCCTTCTCGCTAGCAAGAGCATCTGCGTAGTGCAAAAATGCTTACATTATGTGTACTATATTACTTTGCTACTACACAACAAGGATATCTTATGTCGTTTTGTTGAACTATGCATTTCATTGTCATGGTTCTCGGTAGATGAGAGGTTACTCATAATTCTATAGTAGTTAAATTAACTAATTTACCTGATTTCCTAACCAAAGTTTGTCTAGAAGACATCACTGCTTAGCGATAAGACTGCCTTTTCTGTCACAAGAATATGTTAAAATTGATGTTCGTTGTTTTATTGTGTTTTAAATTGTTATTAGGTGCACAATAAAGAGTATTTGTTTGTTTGTTTGTTTTCTGTAAACAACACATCACGTCGAACGTAATGTATTTTGTATAAAAGTATCGTAAAATATTACAGCAGAGCAGAAAATCTTCATGTTAAATCCAAAGACCGAAACAAGATCATTATTATGGGGAGTATTATAATACATCTTTGTGCAAATTGTGATTTTCTTTTGGGATAAATACGCTAAGTAAGTTCTTTTGCTCCCTTACTTAACATTTCTGTTGACGAAAGCTTTTTTCGTCGAACTTCCAAATTTTTATTGAATTAGCGACCTTCATTTTGAGGTTGAGAAAACGCCGCATTTCCATGAAATACGAAATTATTGCTTGTCGTAGGAATATTTTATAAGACTCTTATTTACTGATTATGGGATCAGGTCAGGTAGGTATTCAGTTTATACCGTTTCTATGAGAGGCAATACTATGACAAAGCAATTAATGACGTCAAGTATAAAAGGCCCACTTCAAGATGGAGCAGATGATCTGTTACTTATTTCAGAGATCGCAAACTTTACCCCGCTATTACAGTGCGGATTAGTGGAGGCTTCGATCAACAATATCGACTACGAGTAGATATAGTGGTAGAATAAAAAATACATCTTCAAAATAACAGCACAGTCTTCAACTATATTTACTTCATACATCGAAGTTAAAAGATAACGGAGGATAGACAAAAGCTTTTGAGCTGTTTTATTGAATTCATCTGTTTCTTAATTATTTTTGAGGGTACAACTGCATATATCGGTAACAGTACTGGAAAACCAGTTAAAAAATAATTCTATCACTACTCTGTTTACGTACAAGCATTTAGCAACAAACTACCAAAAAGGTCTTTTGAGAATTGATATCCAAAAAGTTTATTTTCAAAAACCATAATTATGGTTCCCAAATATACACGAATGTGTGAAAAGGACAAAAAATACAAAAGTACTCTCAATGATTGGATAGTTCAAATACGTATTCATTTAGGTGGCTTCGAGTGAATCTAGTCTTCCTTATTACTTTTTTCTGTTAAAGAGCCGGTAATGAATGAAGGTACATCAGGGAATTTTCGGCGGCACGCTGCTTAAATTAAAATCCGAGCCCGCATTTGTCGGCTGTCTCTCCCATTCTCCGAAAGTATGAAAGAGAGCTAAAGTTGTTTGAAAAGTAAATAGCCAAGCAAATACCCGTGTGGAACAGTGGACATCACAAAGCAGGTCACGCGCGTCGCCGATCTAATTTAACGTTACCAAAAAGTTCTGGTGGAATTTCAACTGGCGGAATTAGTTTGTACTGCTACTTTGTAGCAGCTGTGTAGGCCTCTACGGGCTGTATTGCGCTACATCCTAAATCTATAATGGCGACATTCGTACTCAGGTTAAATGGAGTTAAACCCTTTAACATTTTGGTGGCTTATTTGTTCAATGTTGTGTAGCGGAATCATACAGTGCACGTGGAAATATAACGACTTACAGATTTTTTTATGAGTCTTCTAGTATATTATAAATACTTATTGTTTTCTTGGTGTATATTTTAAGAGTGTGCACAATAAAGCATAATATGTCCATGTATCTATATTAGGTATATACCTCGTATATTATTCCATATAACGTTAAAAACAAACACCGCGCTTTTGCAATTGTCAAGTAGGTAAATATGATTTCGCTGTAGCTCTTGTTTACGATACGAATAGGTAAACTTCGTAAGAGAATTCCATCCTCTGCCAATTTTCAACTTGTATAAAGAATAATATTATCCGATGCAAACAAATATTGTATCTTCTACTCCTCTACAAGGAATATTTTGAAAAGTATCGTAATAATATTAAATATTATTTTTTGTATATTTCAAAAATTGGTAACTTTAACGGTATAACTAGACTTCTTATTTATTTTAATAATCTAAGTACAATATTTTATCGTCTGTTACATTTATGTTAAGTAAATTTATTTTGTTCCGTTAGTTACATAATCCACGACTGCATTGTCAACTTAATAATAATAATGTAATACAAAGTGATTATAAACTTCTTATTACTTACAGCTGTAGTATCTATTAATGAAAACAATTAATAAACCAGAAGGGTTAGACCTTAAGGTCCTAAGAATATTTCGCAAGCAGCCTGTACATGCTTTGTATGATTTATCTCCTGAATTACAGTCCCAGGTATTCGTAGGTACGAAATAGGGATATTGGCACGCGGGGCGTAAAATAAGTCTCAGGTGTCGTTGATAGCTTTTATTCGCCAAAACTGATAAAATATGCTCCTCGTTCAGACCCTCGCGTTACCGTTAGTTTCCTCGTAGAATTATGAAATTTATCAATAATATCACAACGATTTAGGCCACCGTCCATACCTGGTCTAGATCCTATAAATTGTTCTTTTATGGCCTAATATATAAAAGGCTTAAGGCTATTCCGTATTGGTTTGAACGTCAGTCGCCTATATACGGGGCTCGGATTTCCTTAATCATTTAAAGCATACACGGTTTCGTAAAAGGACGATACAAAAATTTAAACAACAGTGACTTTTTTGTTTTATCCATCAGTGTCTTAGTGGATTTCAAACAGCCTAACACCCTAGCAGGTATTAAAAAGTACTTTCCTTTCTAACTTACAAAGTAATTTTATATTGATAAAAATAATTGACATAGGCCGTATGTCGATAAAGGTTAGACAAGTCAAGAGCAATCCTACTAATATTATAAATGTGAAAGTTTGTAAAGATGTTTGGATGTTTGTCCCTCCTTCACGGTCTAACCGTTGAACGGATTAAGCTGAAACTTGGTACACAGATAGGTTGCATCCAGGAATAGGACATAGGATACATTTTATCCCGATTATAGGTTCCCTTGGGATAAAATCAATATTTTGTTTATCGACTTTTCCGCGGGCGGAGCCGCGGGCATCGTCTAGTAAAGAATATACTTAAAGACGAAACTGATATAAATTTATAGACGCATCAAAGAGCTCTTTTCGTAAAAGGCATACGTATAACTTTTAGCAGCCAAATGGACGTTACTAATATGAGTAGCGTCCCTTGACATTAGCTCTCGTATAACGTAAGTATCAACCAACATGTCATCCGCACATTTTACTCTGTCACGTTTGGAGTATAATAATACTGACGAGGGAATCCTGTTTCGTCCGAGTACGTTAATAAAACTGTTTTCCTTGTAACCTATGTTAATTTATTATGCTACACTTGCAAGTCTTGTACCTATAGCGTACTGGTTACAAGTCGGACAGTCGTGTACACGATTCTGAGTTCGATTCCCAGCTGAGTAACCAATGATAGCTTTAAAAACATTTCTAATTTTGATGTGTATGGAATGTGTAGATTCAATAGATAGATTCAACCTTTTTCTTTTTCATAATCCTTTAAAGTACTAGAAAAGTAGGTACCTACTAATAAAAAGAAAATATTGTTAAAAAATAAGTACGAACTATAAAAAATACACTACGTTAAAACGTTTAACGTCTAACGAATCGATAACGCCTTATAGGATATAAGACTACGCTTTCACTAAAATGAACTTAACAATAAAAAAAGTATTTTTATTTTTAAATTGGTACGGGAAAATAATCATACATTAGTAAATTCAATTCTAACAATCTTAACTTACTAGTAATCAATTCAATTTAGAAATGTAGGTTGCTGCGTAAGCACTTAAGATCATCTGGCTATACACATTGATACTCTCATCTAAATTCAGTTGGTTCGTGACTAGAAAACCAACGAATGTTCCATCGTGGTTAATTTGTACCGAAATGCCTCAAGAACGTTGCGAATCCCTCTAATTGGTCGATAGTTATTGTATTGCTTATTACATATCTATTAATGATTCTTATACTAAAGATACGTTAGAATTATATTTAATTTTGGAAATAAAATAAAACGCACACTACCACATTACTTGCTATAGACATAAGTCAGACGGAAGGGCCCGTAAATAGACGAATGACGTTGACAATGACATCTGCCAATCAGAGATTTTTAATGAGTCGATAATCTATTAATTTCTATTTTATGTCTATTTCTCTTTCGAACTCTGTTTTTGTTTAAAAGCATTTATAAGAGTCGTTAGAATAAATGGGTTACGTCTTGTATTTAGTGTGTATCTTATCAATAGAGTTATAGGTATTTCATTTTATAGTCAATATCATGTAAAAAGTCTTCACCATAAACTGAATATTTACAAAAAATCTTTTCAGAGATTTTGTATCGAAATAGTACGATAATATGTTTATTGAAGGTAACATTTCACCTTCGAGTTACGATTGTCAAATAGAATGGCACAATCGTGGTGTTTGTTCGGAAGGTAACGTTATATCCAAATATTCAAGTAACACGTACCCCGAACGGGTGTGGCGGTATCGCCCGAAGAGGTTTCTCGGGACATTTGTATTCCATCAATTTGCACACATCTCGTATGCACCGAAGCGTCGGCAATCGTTTGCGCTAGATGTGCCCGGCATAACTCATTGGATCTCTTCAGAGTGCACGAAAAATGTTAGTTTTATACATCGAAACAATGTTACGCTTAAACAAGCAACAAGCGAGCTCAATACACTAGAGTTGTAAGTCAAAAGATCATGACTTCATTATTTCAATTCAAATATGGAAGGGTGGCAGAAGAATTTCAATAGATCTCAGCACTTAAAGGAATTCTTGATAACACTGTACACTTTTCGCCGTAACGTTGATTTAATAAATATTGACTGTTAGTTCCATATACTCGTAACAGAGAGAGAAAGTGCTTTTTAGTATCGAGCAGTAGATAGAGATATTTATTGTTTTACCCACGGTCGTATTACGTCAATTGTTCACAACGAAATTAACAACTCGTCGCATTGTATTTATGTTTTGTTTAATATCATGCGTAAAAATATAACTTAATATCTATAACATAAGGTAACTATGTAGGGTTATAAACCTTATATAGGCCTACACAGCTGCTACAAAGTATGAGTACAAACTAATTCCGGCAGTCGAAACGCCACCAGAACTTTTTGGTAACGTTAAATTAGATCGGTGACGCGCGTGACCTGTTTTTATAATGTCCTCGATGCTATACGGGTATTTGGATCTATTTATTTAAAAATAGTTTAAATTCCCTTTTCTGTCCATGACGGTACGAATATGGTATATGAGTTTAGGATGAGAGATTATGTATCAATTTATTAGTTTGTGCTAACGAACGTTGCTATTTATCTCTAAAACTACGTCGCCAATTTAGATAAGGTTTTCGTTATAGGATTATATAATCCAATGACGAATTTTCCTAGGTAAATGTCATATCAGCTGTCACATCCGCGGTGCTACATGCTTGAAAGGAAACTTTTCCATTTATCTCTACAACATTTAACCCATATTTTCAGCAAATGTTCCTAGATTTTATATTCCTTAATCTTCGTACAAAAATATCATAACGTAACTTATTACCACTAATTTGATAAAGGGAAGCTGTATTAATTTTTCACGACAACGATGCGGCTCTCTTGAGTAAAAGGAGGCGCTAGTTGAGCTATTAATTAAGTCGGACTGGCCCCCAGAGGGCACTGCTTGCTGATTATTATTCATTTTATTTTGTACACAGTGTTGGATATCATTAGGACCCGGCCTAATTAATTTTGTTTCGTCCTCTATTTCTCGTACACTTAAATAAATTTCTTCATAGTTTATTTTATGTTAATAGGATTGAGTTTGACCTATTATTCTAGTAACCTTGTTAACATTTTTTGATCTAGCAACCCTTTGATTTTTAATTAGAGTTCACAAATTTTAAACAATATTTTTGATAATAAATTAACCGGAAAACCTAATAGTCACAATTAAATAATAATATAAAACTGGTAGAGTTTAAAATCTTTCCCTCGTTCCTTACTAACCGTTTCGTTAAACTCTACAGAATATGCAAGTCATCCCTACTACGGAACTTGTTATAAAAGCGTATTCTGAGTAAATACCTTTAATTATAAATTGAAGATTCTAAAACTATTTGTCCAAGGGACTAAATCCAGCTGTTTACTTAATAGTGGCCCGTCTTATTAATCTTAATTGAACGGCGGCAGGAGGGTCTGTAGCGAAGTTGGGTGAGGTTCTAATCCGGTCATCGGAATTCCGATCACGCTTGCATTTATACGAAACGGAAAATGTCAACACGAATCTCGATCGTTATCAACAAATTTGGTACGCTGAGATTTATAAACAGGGTAATTTTTACAGCAAAGCGGCGATAGCCCAGCGGAGAGTGCTGAGTTTGAATCCGTTAACTTTATTGTCCCTGGAATATTTCCCGCAATGTATGACATACCCAGGCATAACATTAAACCAATATGCCTTTATTTTTATATTTTATCGTTGGGACTATCACATAAAAGTGGTAAATTTTTATTAACTGAATTGACGTCTTCTCTTAACCATTGTCGTCGCGATTGTTCATAACTATATAGACATATAACAGTTATGGATATCTATTTCATTATACGAATTTTATGACACGTTGAGGAGTAAAAAATCGTGTGAACTCACTTAAGAATTCCCCATAAAGTTCTTAAACGTATATGACATCTACCAATTCGCACATAGATTCACCTGGCTTAATAACGTACTATTGTTGCTACTTCTTAGTCCAATGTTTAATAATTCCAGTTTCAATCCATCTAACCGAGCTATCGTAAACAGAAATCTTTGCCGTTTGTTTGTCTGTGAAGCGGACTGGTGATGTGTGCCCCTAAGGATTAACAAGCGAAGCTATCTACGTATGTTTACGTTTGCTGTTCTTAGCACAAAAACATATAAGTAAACGACGTATTTTTTTGCTTCAAAGGCTTCATTTTCTAATAGGTTATTTTTAAACCAGAAGTATATTTGGACAAGTTACTCCAAAAAATGGTGAAACTTAATTTAAAAGCGAATCATTAAGATCTTTCCTCTTTAACAAAACTTTGTTAAATACTGATATCAATTAAAGATTTCATCTAAAATTCGATTACTTACACAATAATTTGGAGTGTTTAAGGAAGAAAAAAGTTAACGAACTTAAAAAAATACGAAGATATCAACTATTTTGAGTTGGTTAACCAATGGAAGTACAGTACATTGTAAAGTGATTAAGACGTACGTACCTTATAGTTGTAAGTCCCTTCCTGAAGATTAAAGAAGTCCAGGTATGATTTCCGTAGCGCACATATTTATAAAATGCAATAATTATTTTCAGGTTATAAAGATGTTATTTCGCATAAGTGTACAATATATACCATTATCTCACATCCAGAAAGTGGTAGAATAATGTAGTATAGTTTTGTGACAGTAAATGTTTATAAATGTAGTAGTACAAAACATTCAGACACGTTTTATTCATTAAAGTGATAATTACCAGAAGGATAAATGTAAAGGTTAAATGTATGATATAAAAACGCATCATTTTAGTTTATTCAGCAAGTAAAATGTCTGACTAAAAGAACATTTAAAACGCTTCCTTGCTGAAGAAATTACTTGCCATAAAAACTTGCAATCTCGGAACCCCTTTAAAAGTTCAAAGGCTTACAGGAGTGGTTTGCGTGAATCAATTTCATAAGCAACCTTAAAGTTCTTAACGCACAGACCATTTCTTTTGAGTTTTTAAATATTTTTTTGTTTTTTACGAAAACCTGTGATTGGTTTTTCAAACGCAAAGGTGCGCATAGGTATATTTTTGATACTCCCTGATAATTTTATACGTTATATTATGTTATGATCACACATTTTTTCCATGAGCACGCATTTATAAAAGTCCGCGTTTTCTCCATAAGTTTTTACTTGAAAAAGTTGTTTATTAGTTTGCAATACATACTTTAAAATTTATGATTACTACTTTATCATTGAACTTTTTTGCTCCTGATAAAGAACACAGTATAACATTTTGGGACCCGGAAATCCATGACTTTGAGTGTTGTACATTTTAACGGAAAGTGCGTACAGAACTTAAACCGCTTAAAACTACGCGATGAGATTAATTAGTGAGGGAGCTGGCGTCTCCGTCGTACATTATTGCCGCTAGAAACAAGAAACTCGTATTTTCTCGTCTTAATTAATGCGAAGGCTTGGCGACCCCTTTCAAACAGTTTTTTTTGTAACTACTAATGTCACATACGTTCAGGTATTAAAAGAGTTTGCATTCGGTATAGATGTATCAGTTAAGCTGTATCTAACTATTGCCGTTTTTTTTAATCCTATAACGTAACGGCGACTCATTATCGCCAGCAAACTAACATTTATCATTTACTTGAGCTCTTTATAAATAAAAGTTCAAATACAAAATTACTATAACGTTAAAATTTCGGCGGTATACTTAACGGATGTCATAGCATATTATGCTCTAATCCGTTGAGCAATGAACACGCTAGTTGTTCACGATACATTTTGTATGCAGTAAAATAAAAAAAAACATCAGCCCTATATCACATCCCCTCATGCGGTCACAAGAGGACCTCTGGTAAGCAATAATGGGAAATTCCGCTGACGTTGCTTTTTGTGATAGACTATACAAATATCATCATGTCACCTTTTCATATTGGTCAATCGAGGGGTTACCGAAATTGATTTTATCAATGTTAACATGTGCTTGTAATGGTTTAAAATTAATAAAAGGGATCGAAATATGGAGTATCGTAAATAAGGATGTAAAAAAAAACTTAATTTAATACAAAAAATATGAGTAGATACATACTGTGAAATGCGAAAAGTAAACGGCAAACGCTCCATTGTCTTATACTAGTCCCCAATTTATTTCCCTCTAAAAGACTCAATTTTGTGTGGGGCGATAACATTTTCATGGTTATGCGAAAGGACGTAATGTACCCTTCTTTGTATGTGACGATTTCCTATCCACTTTTATGCTGAAACAGTCTGTAACCAAATGTGAGTCTATGCATAGTTCGAGAGCTCACGAAGAAACGCAATTCCCACGGGATAAGATTGGCAAATACTCTTTGTTTCGGATAGGACTGATCCTTTTTATTGGGATAAAATCATCTGAAGGGCTCGGCGAGTTTGTTTATAGCAAATAATATTAACAAAATGTTGCTCTTGTCAATTTGTACCCACTTATAATATAATATCATCATACTTAATAAAAATGTTGATTGACTGACAGACACGCTACAGCCTAAACGGATAGACCTAGAAGCATGAAACTTGGCACAGAGGTTCCTTTTAGAGTGTAGGGGAGCACTAAGAACGGATTTTTGGAAATTCCCACTTTAAGGGGGGGAAATAGGGGATGAAAGTTTGTATGAAAATTAAAAAAAAATTAAAGCAAGCAGTTTGCAAATTAGTATTTAAGTTTTCAATACTAGGCTAAGAAGTGCGGATTTAAAAAAAAATTGGAAATTAACCCATAAGGGGGTGAAATAAGGGATGAAAGTTTGTATGAAAATTAACCAAATTTTAAAGCTAGCAGTTTGCAAATTCGTGTTAAGGTTTATGGTTGAAAGGGGTGAAAAACCTGATTCAACGATTTTTTTAAATTAAACCCTAAGTGGGTAAATATCACCGCAAAACTATAATTTCCGCAAGCAAAGCTGCGGGCAACAGCTCGTATGTGTATAAACACGTAATGTTGTTCAAACTTAGAGTAAAAATTGTTGCTCAATGTCACAGTAAAAATTTTTTCGTTAAAAAAATTAGTAGCAATGTTTTGGATGTATCTCTCTGAGCATGGTTTACCAAAGCGAAGCGGGGACGGGTTGCTATTTTGAGTAAAGTAAAAGTAATTCCTAACTAAATAATTAATTTATTTTGAGAATATAATTACTGTTTTAACCAGTCCGTTGAAGGGCATAAAAAACTAGCATCCAGTAAAAAAAAATAAAAGAACCTTAAATAACGATTTCATGTAATTAAATTTTAAATTCTAACACTGAAAGACGGTGAAAAGTAGCACTTTAATGCAATTTTTTAGTCACGCGACATTTTTCCATCGCCTATTAGTATGTCATGATTTAGAATCACATAGCTAGAATTAATATTTGATTAAAAGGCGATTTTGTAATTACACATTTGGTAAACAAAATGTTTTAACTCAACTTTCTGCACAGATTCCAACGCGATGCATCAGTGTTTGATTGGTGAACGGTTTAGGGGCCAATCTACCTAAGTTTCGATTTTTTTTTACACTTACCGTAGATTTAGGTAGGCTCTACTACAAGGCTTCACGACTGTATTCTGACGATAATATTTGGAGTATACGGGTTTAATTTATAGTATGCGCATATATCCAGTGTCCACTCTGCATTTCAACAACAGTGTCGTCAATTTATTACTTTAATTTTGATTATTAATAAATCACGGATAATGTTGTCATCAATATGTGTTAAAGATGCCTAAGTTTACCAACAATTGGCCTTTAGAACTTATTTTTCGATTACAAATATTCACCACGCAAAGCAATGCCGCTATTATTTAACTCGTCGGAAAATACTATAACAGTGACTAAAGGTAGCGCAAAATTAATAGGTTATTTATTTTAATTGCCTTAATGTCACGCGACTCGCAACTCGCTCTTTTTAATTTAATTTAATTGTATTAATTTGATTTGATTGCTGATGAAATTTTATTAAATTGAATTGAATAAATGTTTGCCTAATAGAAACACGATACAGCCTAATCCAAAGAGGACAAAAATCTCTATAACGAGGTCGTAGAGGATTTGTCACAGATATCGTTAATTGTGTTAATTAGAGTGCGAAAATTAATTTAGGCCTAAAATAAGACCAATGCCAAATTTACGACTAGTTAATAGAATTATAGTTGTTAAAATAAGCTATAAAAGGTTGTATGTTGTAATATACGTATAGCCAGTTGTTTATTCCGTTATAATTTTAACAAACAGGTACCTATGTGACTCGGAAAGGAAACATCCACACAATCATACATACAACCATCTTAACAAATTTGTTATACATAAATAGGACAAAAAGTCGATCATACTCGTATAATCACCCCATCAGATATAATGTTAACTCTATGCTTGTTCATAATGTAAATACAAACGATATAGGGGATATTATGTCAAGAAATTTGCAATGCATATTAATTTTATTGCAGTCATTCACTTACCTTTTACTATGAGTAATGTTAGATTGCAGTTCTGAATTACTAGCACGCGATATTATACCTACCTGAAAAGTCATGTATTAAAAATATTGTAAAGCTTTTAAGTTCTAAACAAAACCCTAGATATCTTTAAAATTGAAATTTTATTATAAAGGAATCAAAACATAATAATGTTTTACTGAATTCACAAATTCTGCTCTTTTACTCTTCAACGAATAAAACTTACTTCCTGCTTATTCTGTGTTTAAATAATACGAGTATTTAATCATTTATAACTAGGGATGAGACATCGATTAAAGTTAATCAATGTTTGTTAATAAGGGATATGTGAATAACGACGAGCATTAATCGTGTAAGGTTAGGTCTGAAGTATTTTTAAATAGATTTGAGCTTTATAAAGCCTTTGCTATAAGAAAATAATACAATCCACTATATCTACGTCTATAGGTGTTAAGATTATCTTTAGCCTGTAAATATGTATAGGTTTCTTCCGTTTTTAACACAAATTTTCTATAATCATTACGATTAGAAACTGCAATGAATATACACTTAAAACAAAAGCGCGCGGCCAAGACAAAAAATGCTTGTATAGCCGATAGTACATATACTAGTTTAATGTGAGCACTTATTGCAATTACCTCACGGCGAGAATTTATTTCAGTCGCGCGGTCGTGCGATGTCGTAAAATTTTTGCAAAAACCTGAAATAGAATAAATACAGCACAGTTATACTCGTAACTTCGTTTATATTTGTACTTGATTAATATTCATTGGAGAAATCTGAAATGGGTCTTCAAACATTAGCAATGAGTAAAAACCAAAAAATGTAAGTATGGTAATATACATACACGGAAAACAGCATTATTACGTTAAAAAAATATATTTTTATAGATAATAAATACGTCTTTTTACATTTTTGACAGTAGGCACATCAGTATACTCGTATGAGGCGACCTTATTTAGTGCTGAATTTAGTTTCAGAATTAAATATAAGAAATCGTAGCAATAGGTAACTATATATAAATATTACCTACATAATATAGCTTTGTTTTTTTACATTATATCTGTGTTTACGTTCTGCTTTTTTGTCATATTTTACATACTTTAACTCGATCTGTAGGTGTACAGTCTCTTGTCTTTCCTTTTAACCTCCCCAGTGCATTACGTCTCTAAAATTATTGCTATACTTTCATACTGTACGCCGTACTCTGTATATTTTTCTTTAATTTCTTTAACATCGCCCCACAAGGTTGGAAAAATATTACAGGGAGAGTACTTTTAGTACCGTTATCATAAGGATGGGGCTAAAGTAGCTTAATCTTCACTAATGTCAATTCAAAACATTGGTATTAAGTGTTTTTAGAGTATCCTTTTTTTATAAATAAATATAGAAACTGTACCTATTAAAATATTCAATTTTGAAATGTGTAGTAGGGTAAAGAACCCAATTATCAGCACTTTAAGAGTTAGCTATGACTTAAGGCCACTTATCACATTGAAAAAACCTTTTTCCACCCGTTATGTCATGTTTTCTACTTTCAATATTTAATCAGTAGGATGATATTAAAATAAAAATTGTTTATCTTAATCCAATTTTTTTGTAGATAGGCAAGAGTAAAAAATTACTATCTGCCCATTTACTAGCACCATCATCACCAATTAATAGCATAGAGTGCGCCAATTAACAGCACTGTGATAATAGCTTTAAAATTATATGAAATAATAAAAAAATTATTCTTAACAACAAAAAAAAACCGACTTC
>LGAG01000291.1:59677-79161 GCA_001278395.1 Lerema accius | reverse complement strand
AGTACCGGATACACAAACATAAAGAAATAAATTTTACTTACTCTCTAATAGTATTTATAAACTTTACAAAGTTTAACATTTTTAAAGTTATGTAGGTAATTAAATAATTTATTAAAACTTAGTTGAATCTAACTAAAAATCTACTAAAATATTCGAGCGTGTTCTTATAATGATTCAAACGTTTACACAAAATCATCTTTTTAAGAAATGGAGCAATAGTTTAATAGTGGTAATAAGTCATCAACAAATAAATATTTAGGTTCTTTTATTTACAAAATTACCTGATTAAAAATACACCTTTTCTTCCTTAGATTTTCGTAATAGAAATCCTCCCTGTTTTCAGAAAAACGCTGATTTTCACTCACATAACGACAAAGACCCCGTTTATACATTTCTTTTTCAAGCGCAAAGGTACGAGAATTACCTTCCTTTGTAATGCTAATTTTAAAACCAAGGAATTCATTTTTTATTCATAAGTTTTTCTGCTCCGAAGCCTGCACAGCAGTGAGAGCATCCAACTCATTTGATGAGTTTCAAGTTAAGCTTTTTGTACTAAACATTATTCATACAAAAAGTTACGTTGATCCGTAACGTCTCGTGTTTCAGAGCTAGAAATTAAAGACTGTGATTTGTTTTACGTTACAATATTTGTGTTGTAAAATGTAATATCATTTTTGAAAAAATAACATTATTTTAAACGCATTAAAGATTAGATAACGGTAAATAACGAAATATATTTTAACTTGAAACGTAAACTTATATTAGCAACGGTGATTTTGTTTCGTGTTTAAAATGCAATAATTCAAAGTAAAGTTTTATCACTTAATATTCTTAAAAGTAGGTTTTTAGTACCTCAATAATAATTTAAGAAAAAACATTAAGTGGGTTATAAGTAAAATTACCCGAACCTTCCTTCCGAGTTTAGGAAGAAATTATATCAGTGGCCGAATAACCTGCTATTATTGAGTGTATTGCTCTTGAAATGCTTATCGAAAGCATTTACGTGATACGAGTATATACGAGTAAGTTCAATTTGAAAAAGAGGTCAGAATAAATGATCTAAATACTTAAGGGCATGCCAATTAAAATTATTGCTCAAAACCTGAAGATACAAAACTACCTAAAGGTACAAATAAAAATCTTAATTAGATATCTATCTATTATCTGGTTAGGTATTATCTAGGATTTAACGACACGGTACTTCATTTTTATAGTTTAAAAGTAGAAAATTCTATAAAGTAGTTACCTATGCCAAGAGTAGCAAATAATTTATTCCAGATACAGACGACTGAAGTGCTTTAGGGCTATTGAGGCCCTATCATTTGAAAGTGTAAATATTAATACAAGAAGATATTTGACGTAGCGTCCACATACCGGACAAAATAAGAAAGTTTAAAATGAAACCACAGAGTTACATTTTATTACTAAAAATAAAAATGTTTATTATTGTCTAACACACATGAAGCCCCTTAGGTGTAGGTGCATTACCTCAGATGACTTACAATTATTATGTATAGAGAAATACGTTAGTAAAACAAACGAAATTATAAAGAAATACCTTTTGTATCCGCAGCTCATTCTACGCGGAACCTATTCACGAAACGGGAGAATTACCAATAGACAGTGATCCTATTCACTAGGGATTTTTTATTGGGAAGAGCTAATATTCGATACTTTTTTCCGGGTTCACTTTAACATTTGGACTGCGTTGCTCATTGACGATTCAACCCCTGCGCGGTCGAACAAACTGGATTAGTCGGGGACATGTTCGGCAAGGGAAATAAATTGATTTTTCCGTTCACAGCTTGGGTCCGAAATAACAGGCCACAATGAAAAGTAATAACACACGCGAGATTGAATGATACAAAAAAAATTGAAGCAAAACAAATATAATATACAATATTGGATTCGAGACAAGCAACGCGAGGTTATCGTTCGTGTTCAATAAAGATATGACGACAGCTGGGACTTGCGGATATCGATTATGGTTTCGCTAGATATGTCTAGATAGAAATATATTTCCTCGAAAGAATCATGTTCCTTTTCTTAAAACCTGAGTCAGATGTAATAAAACTGCTACCCTAACTGTTACGGCCGCGTCATTGGCCCGAGCGCTTACCCTTTTACTATTTTTACGGGTTGATGCTGACATGCAAGGTGGCTATTTTGGGAGGATTATGTTATGGCTGCGATGGAGCCTAAATAAGCTTATTAGTTCAGATATTTCGCTATTGGTACACTCATTAACAGGGATCCAATTATTTTAAAATGTATTACGCTGTAACTATGTATAATTGCATAATTTTACACCAATAGTAAAATGAGTATTAGGAGTTGAATCTGTTTAAAAAAAACAAAGTTTTGTCTTTTATTTTCTAGTAATACTTATATTTTTGCTAGTCAAATTTATATTTTATCAAAAATAATGTAATTTGCAAATCTATGTTGCAATATTTGACGACCCAATATTGGTTATTTTTGCCAACGGCCGTGGAAAATCCATCAAAAGATTTTCACTTTGTTAGTTGGATTCAATGAAAAACAGATTCTCAAAACATGTCCCAGTTAGAGTTGATTCATGTTTTTTTCATTTTTTCAACGTCATTAGCAATAGCTTTATGTTGTGGATAATTATAATAATCAAAGATATCACAACACCGTCAATTGCTTTTTCTACATTTATCTGTTACAGATCGGGCATTATTTCGAATTGAACTGAGGACCGTTCGTTTGCTAACTTGATTGATAGAAGGGCTTCCTGTATGGACTATATTATTACTAAGGGTGGCGTAACTATACCTATCATGGCCCGTGGCAGTCTTCGGGCCTAAATTATTATATTCTCATATTAGGACCCTGGGGTTGTAGTACGAATTCGTACTTCCGTACAATCCGTACTTCCAATCTTTCTTTTCAAAACAGAGTAACGTTAACGTACCTAAAGAGTAATTATTTGATTTTCATTCATTCATTTGTTATCTACTTAATCTTGAGATTTTATAACAACACAAAGCAAATACTTACAAAACAATAAGGCAATACAATTTTGTTCGGAGCTCATTCTGTTTTATCTGAACATTTAATAGACTGAAAGTTTTAAGAGTCCGTATTTGCTCAATAGATAGAAAATCCTCTTTCTAGTAAATTGAGTCTGAAGATAGCATAAGGGCGCAAATACGCTGTTTCGCAAATCATTTGTTTGCAAATTTCAAATGTTCTAACAAATAGTATAATTTATGTAGACTACAGCTTAATTCTCTGGAATAATAATGTACCAACTCAGTCCATTAATGGTAAATTAGTAAGCATGGATCTACACATAACCAAGATGGATTCCTAACCTGGGGATTACCCCGTAAGATTAAATCAGTTTTTTTGTGAGGGTAACACAGGACCATAATTTATTAGGTACCCCCTTGCTAACACAGTCGGATATAAATATAAGTATAAGCTACACATTAACTCGTTCATTGCACCACACTAGTCGAAAACAAACGTCTAACAACAACTCAACAACACTAAAATTTCATTCATTATTGCTAACTGGTATAACAAATATCAAACTTTAAATTGTACCTATTTAACACGAGGATGCCATTTATTGAAAACTTTATATGGAATAATATTCCCTCATTAAATGCTAGTTCATAATTTCTGCTTTGAAACAAATATCGTGTGGCATCCGGTCATTATTATACTTAATAGTCGATTTAATGGTTGTTCCATTTACGACAAAATTAGTATTAAACGAACTACGATTTTTATTCATCGAGATTTTGGATTATAGTATACAATCATTTGTTAATAAAGTTTCATTGCCCGTTTTCAATATCTTATACTATAATATGAGCAATTCTTGCATACATTAATCCATAGTTATACATAAAATGTAGCTTTGTTCACTTTTTAGCCATGTATACTTTAATAAAACCAAAACTTAAACTAGTACCGTACTGCAGTATATCTTAGAAGCAGTATAAAGTAGAACTCTTCACATATTAAAATACAGGCATAAATAGTATTACACTCGGATTTAAAATGTCAACATTATTAAGAATGCGAGAAAACTGGAATATTATATTTCGAAGTGCATAATATTCCAATATTCACATGAAATAACTTCATATCTGCCAAAGGTTCATGCTTAACTGAATTTTTCGCGTCCTATAAATCTGTAATACACTTCAATACGATACGCACAGCGAACATTTCTGACTAGGGATATGTGTATAAAAATGATGGGAAAGTACATCTCTCAGTATACAGTTATGTAGATAATATATTTTTAAGTAGTTACTAAAAAAATGATTTAGTATCAAGTTCACCACACAATTTCTATACAAAGTAAGTATCACAGATGCGTTTCTGACCTTGCTAATAAATTAAGGAAAACAAATGCGCAAAGCGAGTGAAACTTGGTGACGTAGGTACTAAAGAAAAAAAATTAGTTTGTACTGTCAGGTTATTCAAAAAATAATAATAACAACAACCAAAAATCTTTCACATACCTTACTCCGTTACAAACTAACTGCAGTTAATACAGAGTTCTAAGTAAATTGTAGGTAGACTAAAATATTAGCAACATTTCCGCATAAAATATTCCGCAAAGCTACGTTAGCTGCTTAAACAAATAAGCATCTCAATTACATATTCAAACAAAGAGTGCGGTATAAACTCAGTTGGATTTTAATAAGCCGGTTATACCCGGAGCGTCAGTTATACTGTTGTAATGTATGAACGTTGTATTATAGCGGTGTTGTAAGACTCAGCAACAATGCCCGTGGCGTCTGGAGAGTATAATTCGAGTGCAGTTTCAAGAGCAGACACCATTTCCTCTGTGCGCTGGTTTTATGTGCATAAATAAAACGGACGCATTTTTAGAAGATTTGCTCAGATTTTTGTTAAGTACAAAAAATCTATTATATTTGAAATGCCAAATTTAGTCTGTAATAGATGAGAAATTCATGATTTAGCTGTTTACTACGTCTTAGGAACATTTTATTCCAAGTTATCCTTGATTTAGATTCCAAGTTATCTCATCTCGCCCACTGTTTTTACATTTAAGTTCTTCAGTAGAACAAAGTTAAAAAATTATTTTTGAAAAGGAAATCTTATAGATAACAGTCGGCGTTTTTCACACGAATTGGCGCACTGGACCTTTTAGTAAATCGCCACTACAATTCCAATCCATCTGATGCGTCGCGGTGACCGCTCAACGTAAAAAATAAAAACAAAACTGCAAAACGAATTATGGTACCAACGGATGTCACTGTGGGACTAGAATTTCAAATATGTTCACGTTAGTGGACATGAATATTTAACGTTAAAAGCTTACTAAACCAAAACCTATCGAAACGGCCTGCACGCTAATATTATCCATTCTCATCCATCATGTTGTTTTTATCACTGTTCGGTTGTTGCGAGTAATTGCGGCACATTTTCGTATCGGACAGGCCTTGTTTTCCGCCACGCGACGCTGCCAACCTGTTTTTGTATACAGATAATACGACAGATTGATGTCTAGAGTACGAGTATGTTATTTGTATGGGAGTTTATCAATAAATTTTATTGCTGTAGCAGTGTTAAGTTCACGTTAGTTATGTGACGACATGTAGAAATAGAGTTGTCAATTTTCATGGAAATCGCCTTCTCATGATCAGATCAATCAAATACAAGCAGATCAGAATATCATAGAGATCATGTAAATGTCTAACCGTAACTTAACTAACAGGACCTCTAACAGTTACAGATGTTTACGGGCGTTCACGAATGGTGGCAATGCAAGCTTGTTTCTTATACCAATTACATTAAAACACAAACCAAGTCATGTTACCTAATTGATCATTGTCGTCTATGGATAAAAGCAATACCGAAATAATCACCAATGGCTATGTGCGTGAATATAACTTTAAATTGTTTAAAACTCACATTAAACGTTAAGCAACTCGGCTGCATAAAAGTCAATTGAGCTTATAACCCCGCTCTTTGTATGATAATAAAGCTGTATTTCTATAAGCGAATAGCGTGAATAACGTAAATACTGCACAAAATAATCACCATATATTAGTACCTCTGTATAAAAGTCTTTGTTTCGCGAAGGTTGCCAGCATAAAACCACGAGAACCATTGAAAAAGGGTTCAAACTATTGTCCCACGTCGCATCGCTTAACCCGCCAGTTCACACAAAGCGACTGCACGGGGTAAATGGGCTCTGCTCCTAAAACTGCACTTACATTTACGTAGCTCGCTTGGAGTGTAGTTGCCTTATAACAAACAGCGTTATAACACTACGCTCATATCATAACACGCTGCGTGTACCGGCTTATTAAAACCCTTTGTTTATATGTGCAATTGAGATGCTTATTTGATGCATAACTCGGCTTTGTATCGAGATGCTACAGTGATTTTAATATTCTAGTTCAGTGATGATTGTACATTAATTGCCAGTGCTATTGATAGTACCTATGCGTACTCGATGTATTGTGTCGATGTATTATTAGAGTTCTAACATTTAAATTAGAATCACCTCATATTTAAAAATTGCCTTTAGATGCTGTTAATAACTTCGATAACTACATGATATTGACGCTGAATTCTTGCACAACAGATACGTGCTCTTAGCTTTATTGTCACGCAATTAGACTTGCGTAATTTAGTCGAAAAAGTGAAAAATATTTCTTACTATTATGTGTCAAAAGACCACCTACGATTTTTCCAGATCCTGGGGAAAGAAAAAATTACTTTATCTGATATAACTTTTTTTTGAAAACTCATCTAAGTACGTACGTTTATTTAAAAAGTTCATTTACATTCGTGTATAAAAATACGTACGGAAATCTAAACACACATCTAATAATGAATGGTTTCTGTGACGTCAGGCTAATATTTAAGCAAAAACAAGGAATTTGATACACGTACGTCTTCCCTGCGACATCTGCTGCTGATATTGACTGATTGTCTTCCATTTCATGTCACTAATGACTAATGACTTATCTTTGTTTAGAGTCATGTGAAAAGTCCTTCTGAATTATGTTACAGCATGTTGAAGTGCTTCATTTCCTTGCTACTATTCCACAAGTCTATTTTTGTTTTAAGCCTTTTCTTTTTGCTTTAATTATGTTACTGTTATTGGCCCTCCTTTCGATAATTACATTATGTAGTACTATCCTATGTTACTTGGCCTTTTTTCCATTTATTTTAACAAGTTATTTATAGTAAACATTTTAACTACAAAAATAATTTAAAGATTCCAATTCCTTCATATCGTAGACGAAATTTACATGCCCTCAAAAAGGCTGGAAGCCTTTAGCAGCGAAAATTGCTAATAGCAGGTATTGCGGTACTTCAACTGCTTTTGGGTTTCCTTTTTTGTTCAAACTTAAAACATATTGTAGGAACAAAGTATAGAGTAAGCCACGAAGTAAGGTTCGTTATTTTGTGTTGTTGCAAATAATTTATTTTACTAGTTATCTTCTAATCGTTAGTTTTTTTATTTCTCATTTATCACTGTAACGACTTTAACTTTTTAATTGCAGTTTTCTATTTGTAATATACAAGAAAATGACATGTTGCCTAAATGTACCTTATTTGATATTAAAATTAAAGTAAACTTCATGCTTTAAAAATGATAAAAGATAGTGATTGAAAGTTTACTGTGATACAGGTACCAATGCCGTTGTGTACGAGTATTGTATTTACACATTCGTCTGGAAGAAAATATTCGTAATGCAGCTTTCTCAAAATTCTCGCCACGAACACAATCCGCATTCTCAGATACTCGCATGTCGCCGCACGTCACTGAACAAAGAATCCTGACGACTACAGAGCACGGCGTCCTTGCTAACGAGTCCATGTAGGTTGGTTTCAAACACAAAATGTTCCACACAATGAAGTAGAGGTGCCTACTTGCTAAGCAGAAATCGTAGTGCGAGGATGTGGGGACTTTAGGATTATGTTGTCGTGTTTGTTTTTGCATGAATCTTTAGAAGTATTTCAATCAATTTAGAAGTCTTAATTTCTAAGTATACGGTCATTTTGAAATTCAACGAAGAATGCTGGGCTAAACAATTGAGTTAGTATAAAGTCGATGATGAAAATTTTTAGATAACAAGTGTATCTCCATGTAAGTATCTAGCGAGAGATACTATAAAAAGCTGTTACCGCAATTGAAGCCAGATGGGGTGGCATTTAATAAAAAATAAACGAACGCGGCGGGCGGTCGGCAATCTATCACGCCCTCAGTCATAAGCTGACTTTAATGCTGGGTCACTTCAGGCCTTTTTGTTGACGTTAATATTACTTAACGTTTTAAAAAAATCACAAAGTCATCCTGCTCTTTAAATGAAATATCAAAGCTGGGATAAATGTCTTAATAATACCGAACATTCATATTTACCGAGGCGGAATAGCTTTCGTTTTTAAACGACTATTAACTGCGTATTCGATCAAAGTATTTGCTTAATTACCCGATGTTCTAGGAAATTGTGTTACAGAATACATTTTAACGTCAGGAAACTTGATAATAGGACTTGGAAATGTTTGAGTCAATTTAAACGGAATGTAGGTAAGCCAGTATGTTATTTTCATAAACAGTGAAAGTTTGTTACAATGGTACCAATTTGCGACCAATGACATTAATTGCTTTTTTTAAGGTTATTCTTAAAGGTGTTATAAAGTCCGTCAACCCAAACTTGGAAAGCTCATTCGACTACGAGCTTTACTGTTAACATTATGACAGAAGACTAGTCCATTAGTCACAGGTTTCGATGATGAATTACTTAAAACTTACGTTTCAGATTAAAATCAAGCATTAACTCTGGCTTACGGTCATATTTAGTTTAAGACAATATGAAAAAAATGCTAAGAATCATCGAGAACTAGTAGTCACGTTTAGTTCAAGCCTTTTTTTATTTCTGCCTTTCTTTAATAGACTAATTACAATATAGACTAAGTACAATATGTATGTAAGAATCTAGATTCTAGACTACTTGCACTGTAATAAATGACTTACATCCGGTAGAAATGACCTGCAAGAAATAAAAGATACAGGTCACAGTTATTGTATCTGTAAGCAACAAAATGGAATTCAAACGCTTTAATATTTATATGCACTCGAATGCGGTCAACGTACAGTGGAGAATAACGTTACTTATGTTGCCGAGCAATTTCACCCTTTGTTATAAATGACGAGTAGTCTTCTCCAAGGACGTAAAGTGGGCAAGATGGCAAGATGTCACAGTTACGTTGCTCCCCTTATACTCGAAAAGTCGAGCGTTCTTCGCGACTCATGATGCAAGCTGAGTGCAGATTTCAACAGCCTTTGTTGTTACCCAGCCGAGCATAAAGGAAAGTTTCCGAGATCCATCCCACAGAGAAATAGTTATGATGCGTGAAAGAAACTTTTCTTTGCGACTGTACCAAAGATATCCTACTAATATTATAAATGTGAAAATTTGTGTGGATGTTTGGATGTTTGTACGTCCTTCACGCTCTAACTGTTAAACGGATTAAGCTGAAACTTGGCAATCAGATAGTTTGCATCCAGGAATAGGACATAGGATAGATTGTGTCCCGATTATATTTTATTTAACGACTTTTCGGCGGGCGAAGCCGCGAGCACCGTCTAGTAGTATTTAATATCTAAAATAATGCAATATGCAGCTCTATTTATATTATAATGGAGAAAAATAAAATATTTTACGGGTCGTCGTAAATAGCTTACTCTTAACGCAATTAAATTCACTAAAGTGGTCGGAACACTTAATGTGGAGTATTTTCTTAGCGACACACATTATTCTTCAAGAGGAGCTCAGACCTCGTGTGTAGTAGAAATATGTTTCACGTGACTTTAGAAACGAGGTAACCTATAAATTCTTAGTAAAAAAGTATAATTTTTAGTAAGAATTTTAAGGCATCTTCTCTAAAGGGTTCATACGAAAGTTTGCTATAGTTCTGTCAAATACGAAAACCACGTTAAAAGCACATCATGTAGGTATTGCTTAAATATTAAGCTCTGAGAACTATAATAAATATCATTTATGTAACCAAAATACAATAGACTGTTACGGTGTTTGATGTGATTAGTATTGATATAGAATACCTCATTTGCAAGCTTCGCTGGCTGTAACATCACTGTAATTGCGTAATCTCACATATCAAACTCCAAACTGATTACGTGGAGAATATAATTATTAAACTTGATGGTTAATTTCAATTAATTATGTTATAAAGAATTTGTACTAAACAATGCTTAATACTCGCCATTATAGGTAAGAGTTTAGAGAAATACATACATCGGAGCTCGTTTAAAAGATAGGAATGCTGAATAACCTTACAATATTTTTATTCTTTGTTCCAAAGCTTCTCTATTTCTCCGCAACTTTCCATGACGCCTCAGAAGAAAGTTGAAAAACCGCAAAAAAACCGATTCATGTTTTTATCTTGAAGGAAGATTCATCAAGGTAGCTACGAGTATAAAAACCCAGATACTACATATGAATGAATAGGGACTGAACTAGGTATCAGAGCCCTTGTTACTGCGAGGAAAAGTAAAACTTCTACAAGGAATGCGCAGCCTTAACAGAAGAATCCTTACGGTTATACTCAACTGTTGTGTGTAATATCATTCGTTCATTACTGTTATGTTTAATGAAGTATCAATACACGTAACAGATTTTATATAGTATTGTAAGAAGTTAAAATGAACTCAATGTTTTGGGCATCATATCTTATTAATTTATGTTTATTTGTGCTATTCACAACTATAATAAAAAAACCTAGCTTTTATATTTTTCTAGATTTCAAGTACACATAATGTGAAATTTTGTACATATGAGCAGCCGTTGAATTAAAGGTACGCTTCGCCTGCAAATGCAAATGAAGATCGCTCTCAGAAGGCCTCTCGCAAATGAGTTTCTCAAATGAATCGTTACTAAGTGTTCGCAAATGAGAAATCATTCCTTGGAGCTCATTCAAGTGCTTTCAATTAACTACATTTGAATATGTTATAACAATCAAGAAAGAACATCTTTTTGCTTCCTTTTTGTTTATTAAACGTGAACAAGAATTTGCAAAATGTTGGAAGAGATAATTTGAACATGTTTTTGAATATTGACTTTTAGTTGCTTTATCATCGCGTAGACTAAATATTTCAACTTTAACAGGTACTCAAGATTTGTTTATTATATACTAATAGTCAATTAAATAAATGAGTTTCACCATTTCCAATGCATCGTGGATTAATTTTAAGTTTAATAATTGTTTTCACCTAAATTGCTTTGTTTAAAAAATCACAAAAAGACTTAACAATCCAAACACTACCACAGATGTTAGTATCGACAAGATACTTTATAAAAATCCAGAACTGAATATCTGATTAATGTATCTCAACAAAAAGTATCGGATTCGAATGAAACAAATAAAGAAAGTATACTGCGAAAGCTCTAAAGATAGTGAAAAATGTATTTTCTTTCACAAAGCGCATAACGTAGGGAACATGAAATATGGTACGGATTTCGTTCGGCTCAGCTTGCGTTCGCAGTCTACCTATCGGTTTTCACGATTCGGAAAGCAACGAACTTATCCCTTGCATTTGTTTTCTATTCCTGGTGTAAAAATATTTCACTTAGCGCAATCATGTGGCTCGTTTCTTTCGATTACTTTAGAGCAGTTACTGACTTCATTGAAAATTCGAATAGGCGGGTTAAGTTAGATAAAATATTACTATGAATTTTATTTACAAGTAAGAATTTGTTTAAATTCTGCTACTTCTTGCAACAATAGAATACCTATGTTATATATAGAATGTATAGCAATTTGTATAACTAATGTAATTCGTCAAACAGGTTTATCGAAGCAAAGCCAAGGCGGGCCACTTCATTTTCATATTTTTTAAGATGTTTTAAGTATCCACTAAAAATAAAACAGTTTTTTTTATAAATTATACATTAAATTATTTAAGAGCAACAAGTACAAGTACAACGTAAATTAACACTGCATTAGACCACGTATCTGAAATCTATCGTGTTCAAAAGTAACATCTACGTTACAACGATCCAAGTTTATATTCAAATGTAACGCTAATTTCAATCTTGCTGGTGAGCATACGCAAAATGAAATTATTAATTCCGTTTGCGAAGGAGATAATTTTGTAGAACGGTAGCGTTGTTTGACTTTAATTAATTCGAGCCTTGTCAACGGCGAATGTAATTTCAGGAACGCGCCTGTCTGAGGCATGTTTCTCGTTACCGTAATCGCCTAACGTTCATTTAGTGTTGATGACACGCGCACATACGTTCATCGTATTGACATTGTATACGCATACGAAGAAACTTGCCTAGTTTTGCTTTGTTTTCAAAATGGTAAAGTCAATGCCGTTACTTCGCTTTAACTCTTTTACTCTTAAAAATATTCAGATGGGTTTCTTTACATTAATATTTAGGTAGTAAATATATTTTTCTTAAGAACTTATGTCGTTGTCGCTAGTGAATATGACTCTGACTTGCAAGAGAAGCAACAAAACAAAACTTACTCACATAAATAAAATATATTTTCTCCATATTGTATTACTGACACACAAGAAGATTTACATTCTATTCGGAGTTTATCTTAGAAGATTGCATTGTTTAAGCTATATCGATATCACAGTACATCGGGAGATCCGTTGAAAGCTTTTCAATGTTTTATTGCAGCGATGCCGCTGGCTAAATGTGATATTTTCTAGTGAGCGAAAATGTCACGCTTTTTAAAAGCTGTTTTTTTCAACACGCCCTACGTTATTTCTGTTTTGAATTAATATATGCATAAAAATGTTTCGCCGTGGCGGTGGAATAGATACTAAACTTTATATGTACCAGCTACACATAAAGATTTAATTCATCATCGTAAGCAATAAGAGTTCGAAACGGACATGCAGATTAATTGTTTTTCTAATTATGGAATTAGAACTTATTTATATAACATGTCTATTTTCATCTAAATAAACAACAAACAGCAAATGAATAATAACTTAATAAGACGTTATCAATCTCAACCGTTGGACTTACTATTAAAGGATTTAGACATCATAATTGTGCTACAAAATATTTGCAATTGTAAAGCTTTACTGTGATTTGGTCACATTTACATAACAATGATATTATAATGAAGGTTTTTGGTACATCTTACACGACATTGAAGGACAAAAATGTGAGAGTCCCCTTAAGTTTAGTAATAAAGTACTGACACTATTCCTTTTAAGACATTGTCGTAAGAAAAAAAGCGCTCGGAAAATGTGACATAAATTCTTTTCTTTGCCTGTGACTTGCTTTGTAGTACTCGCAGTTCAAATGGTAAAGTTTTGGTTTCAGACACGCCGACCTAAGTGCACTTTGTCACTTAAATTGGAAAATATTGCTCTCAGAAAAGAAATACAGATTACTCTGACAGTCGGTACTTTACAAAATATAAAGTAAGTGTATTTATTATTCGCTCTCAACTATTGAGGACCTTTAAGACAATTGATACGTTACATTTGTAATAACAATACTTCAAAAGGCGATAACGTTAAAATAACTATTTTAACAAGTTTAATCTGCTAAGTATAAGCCATGTCTACAAACTGCAAGTTGGGTAATGGTGACAATAGATAACACAATAGGGATTGAAGGTAACGTTCGCATATTCTGACTGGTCTAGACAATTCAAGTTTTTTATATAAAAGGTCAATTTATTACAATGTCTAATTTACTACTAAGATATTTTAGCAATAAACCTTAACTACTGAAGTAATGACTGGTATTGCCTTTTTTATTTAACGAAAACAGTAAATATCAATATTAATGACAGCTTCTAAAAATGTTACAGGATATTTAAAGCATCACGAACAGAACCCAAAGTACATATTGGAAAGAAAAAGAGAATAAGGAGTTAGCACAGCCTAAGTATCGATTTGTCTCAAGTTGCTTCTTTTGTTTTCAGTCAAATCTTTGCAACTGCAGCTTTTTCGTCACAATTCCATCGCTACTTTGTCTAATAGCCAAAACACATCAAAAGCGCGAAATAAAATCTATTTCAAAACGCATTTTATATGTCATTTTAATGTAGGTAACTTTATTTTTTTTAAAAGTTCGTTCTAAGGTTGAAATATATTTTTTCAATCATTAATAAGTGAACCATTGAACTGCAAAAATAATTAACGAATGAAAATCAAATATCTTGTTCAAGAGCCTATCCTATATTGATTCGTCTCAAGTGCGTTCTATTGTTTCCAACAACTTCTTTGCGGTTGCATTTTTACACTAACTTTGGGTACGTTCTCCCTCGAGCAAACTTTTTGAAAATAGAACGCTAAGTTTCGTCTTTATTTCACTCTTTTATGATACCGGTATATACGTCAGATTTTTTTTAATAAAAAGTTTTCCACAGAATTTGTCTATCTGAACGCAATAATATTATAACGAGTAAAAGAATTTTTATATTCTGATGTCTACTAATAGATGAAGTGATTTATGGGGAATTTTCAAGTCGGAATGAGTTTACCAGTATTGAGGTAGAGAAAATATTGTTAAACTGTCTATGTAGCGATCTTCCTCTTGCTTAAATCAGCAGCTAAAGAACTCATAGTGATTCCGTTAAGGGTTTAAGATCGTTCCTTTTTGTCTTCCGTCTTGTTTACAAACAACACATCAGTGAAACCTTTGGTGCTACTGATGACTAGGTGACAATGACTTCTTAAAATCTCTTAGGTCGTCTGCTGTTTTGTCAGACGTTTCTAGAATAAAAATATTTGTAAGTCTTTTCAGACATCACAAATAGGCACTAACCTTTTAGATCCAAACGTAAACTTTTAAAATTAGCTTTTACAACTTTCCAGCGAGTCCGACGATAAATCCACAAGAGTTATTTTAGCTCTTATCTTGCATTTGGACCAAATAAAGACATGTCGCATCGAACACTTATCAATGTCGCTTTACGGTCGCTCGGGTTAAAACGAAATGTAACAGTTGGGCGTTGGCCCATTTGTCACGTACCCAACTTAAGTGGAAGAATTTACGGCAGTGGCTTTACAATAGCGGTTGTAACATAATAATTGTGGAGGTCGCCTTTATGCAAAACCGTTTAAATATACATTAACCCTTAATTGATTCTTGATACGAAATATTGGTTTATTGGTATCGAATTTTCTTTTTTTTGATTCTGTATTTTGAATTAAATGATGCCGCAAAAATAAACTCAGTTGAGTTAAAAGTCATAATTATATGACAGGGTTGATAATACACCAAAAGATAATTTGTATTTTACAAACAAGGCTTCTAGTAATCAGAATATACTAAGATGACTAAAAAGCCATGTTTAATATTCAAGGGCGTCACTTGAAATAATTTGTAACATTTTAGTAATAATATTTATAATAGAATACAAAATACATAAACACATAAATCATACTTTCAGTGACCGAGGAGAGATAATTTAGTCACCACTAAAGTGGTTTCCATCTAGTCTATAAAAATATTTCCGACTCACTGAGTCGAACACATCGCGTAGAAAAGCTACGAGTCGCCACAGCTCGTAGCTACGCTGTCGTACTCGTAGCTCCGTAGCAGCGTAGACATGCATGACATAGCTTTCAACGTAGAAGTGTTTATGGGTAGTTTACGGTACATAGTAATAATCTATTCAAATATTAACTTAAAAATGGATGGTGGGAAAAATAATACATAAAAAATTCAGTTGAGGAATACTTACTGACGTTTATAAAATAACATTGATGCTTTAGTAAACAAATAACTTGGAATTAGAATTTACTCAGATAATTGTATATGCACATATTTCTCATAATTATAACCGTAAAATGGACACGACATTATTTCGTAATTGTAAAATTGTTGACTGTACCTGTATTTTATGTCCCTGAGAGTCTGGCGCTCAAGAGGTTAAAGTAAATATTTTGTGCACTCTACTACTTTGAAATAGCTACACTGACCAGAGAAATGTTGACACGTGCAACACTTCATAACTTGGCTTGAAATAAGAACACTTATAGTCACACCCCTTAATGAATAGCAACATCTACAGTAACATCTATGTAGTTGAATTGTACAAATACAATTAATTTTCACGTTCACAAAATGAAAGAAACAGGAGCAAGAATAGAGGCAAAATTTTCAATAATGAATTTAAATTTTGTGTTCTTAGTCTGTATGCCAGATGGTAAGTGGTTTTTCTTCTAGGATTCAAGTAATGTTTTTGAAGTGAATGCATGAGTGAAAAGCTTATGCAGACATTTTGTTGTCTTATTCGCCGGTAAAGAACTAGTGATGCCCTTGGCGTTATTATGGGCCACAGGGCGATGAACAAGTCCCTTAATAATTTTATGCTCATTTGTTAACGCAATAAAATGCAACCTAAGTATAATATAATATCGTTAAAATATAAGCAGAACCACAGAGAGCAGGAAATAATCCAACGTTTAGAAATAATCAACCACATTCATTAAATATTACGTGCCTCCCGCATCGCTTTGACTTTCAAAGTTATGCGCCCTTATGTCACAAATTATTTTAAACAACCCGACATAACTTCTAATTGAATTAAACATTCTCGCAATTTAATTATAATTACCTTGAATAAAATTCTCGGTCCTTTACCTTGTGAACTAAATGATGTATTCGTAATGTTGTATTTGTTCCTAATTCGTAATAGGAAAAGAATTTAATATTATTATTGGAGACTTCGCTGTTTATCCGTTTATATGTCGCAATGTTCTAACTAGTGTTTTTTTTTGCATAGTTCAGATTATTCGGGCGTTTAAAATAATAATAAATGTTAGTAATAACTCGCGGCTTTAAGGCTTCATTGTAAGTTTACATTAAAAAAATTCAGTAAAGTGCTACGTAAACATCAATTGTAGTAAGCTTTCTAAAAATTTTTTGATGTAAGTTTTGCACGGTGATATGGCATCCTTCGCGTGTGTAACGGACTTGACCGATTTTAGTTGAATTACCGTTTTACATTAGTCAATATTGGAATTATAATTCAATTCGTTTCAAATTATTAAAATTTCCGCACTCCGTGAACGTTAACCGTTCAGAGTAAACTTTTTTGATATTACTCAGCACCCGTTGCACGTAAATCTGCCCTTACAGTGGTCCCACAACTTTTTCAATTTAACAGGTAAGGATAAATCGTTCATTCTTTTTATTCGAACATAGAACTGATATAAACTCTCTTAAAGTTTGGAAGGCTGAGACTATATTGCTTCGTGTTAACTTCGAAATCTTTTAGAAAGGTACTCGAATGTGCCAATACCGCTTTCGTTTATGCGTTTTTCTCGTACTATAATTTAACTGTGATCAGTAACAGCTTGCGCCTTACGTTTATGTGAATTAAATAACAAAACAAAAGGTCCTGTTTCGATTAAACGACAATTTGTAGACGTAATGACTGTTTAAAAAGCGCCTTTTTTCGTACGAAAAAATAGCATAAATAGAAAATGTTTTCGCGCGGCAAGCCCTCATGTGATTCAAATGTTGATGAGAACACTGTTATTTTAGTAACTAAGTAGTTACAGTCTGTTTAGTTGAATTTGAATAGTATAATTTTCTATTAGGCAAGTTTTCGAATATTTCATGTAATATTTTGATATAAAGAAAATTATGCCCTAGCTTATTAACCTCCTAAATATTAAACACATGTTTATTTTAATTTCTTACGTATGAAGTTTCACTCCCACTTTAATATAAATAATGTTCATCTTCCCGAGGACGCTTTTATTAAAAAGTATGATGATTCGATAAAAATATAATTAAATCTTGATAATCGATACGCAATCCAGATTGCGACGAGACCTTCTCGGCTATGAGATCGACTGTTTTATGCTAAAATCATTTAAACTTTTCCACGAACGCATTTTCAATACTTTTCAGTCGGGAAATCAAAGGAATGAAGACTAAGTGAAAAGTAAAAATCCTGTGACTCTTAAATCTTTTAAGATTATTGCAAGATTTCTTTGGGACAATTAGCTTATTTTAAGCTACTCGTATCTAGCAGCATTAGGACTAAGAAGTCTTTATAAATTCTAAGCTTTTACAAAGGCTCTTACATTTTTTTAATCCTGGCATAGAAAGTAGAAGTGCACAATTAAAAACAGTTTTAAACATTGAAATGTGATAGTGTTATATAGTTACTAATTATCGGGACTATGTGAATCCATTAAGTGTTTGCAATAAAAAAAAAATCGGTTATTAGAATGAAATGTGAATGAGTGCTAATTGTTATTTACATATAAATTCTCTACTTCTTTTTTCCCACTAGTCTAAAGAGACTAAAGAGACAGAATAGATTTTTTAGAAACAAGGAACATTAAGTATAAATAAATTAGATATAAGGAAAAACCCCAACTCTTTTAACTCCCAAACGTGTAATAATTACAAGAAAGTAGCATAACTAAAGCTATTATATTGTGCTGTAGAATTCTTTAATTTTTCACGAAGAATATTATAATCCTATGCTAAAAGTAATTTGTACTTTCATCAGACAGACGCAATAGGGCTCTTGAGTGGAAAGCGAGTGACTTAGTAAAGTCGTGTAGCCTTTGAATAAGCTTAAATTACAGAGACCATTCATCAAGGACGTTTTCTTAAGAGATTAGTCGGTTAACTGCGATTTATATGGCGGCAGCTCTACTCAAAACGATTCTTTTATTATTAGTAACATTTTTGTTAGCTACTTTAGGTATTTCGGTTTGCAAATATGATTAATTGGTTAGACAATGTTCTTAACTACATAAGCCATTTGAACTTGTGTTACTGAATTTAAGAACTCTGTCTTCACGTAAGAGTCGATTGTGATTTAACTGAGTAGTTCAAAGTCAAGTGACCTTCAAAAAGTAAAGCAAGGTGTTAATGGCTTCTCTTCTTATTCAACAGAGTGTACTAAGAACAAGTGAGTTTAGCTTTCACTCAAAGATGAATGGAGCAAGTTACGAGTACATTCTTACGAGTACATCATTCACCCAAAATGTATAGTTACCATTCGTAGAATCCAGTTATTCTTGAGGCTTCCCAGTTAAATCGCATCATTTTTTTACTAAATTTTCGTGACGGATAAAATCATTTAATACACAGTTATTAACATTATACAAATCCACATAATTATAACGATGAACTAAAATTATTAATCGATATTTACTAAAACGCTTATGACGGTTTCTACGGGAAAATAATTTAATGGCATTTTGAATAATGTCAATAATAGCTTCCGAGTATAACAATGGGTGCCGTCCACCGACAAGCGCATTGTCAGGGCTCAATGGCTGCCCTCCCGTGGAAAATGGCTCCTAGAATGATTTGCTTTTGTATGCCTAACGAGAGACAGTTTTCCTTTGAATATATGAGGTAATTGAAAAGTCATCTCTGATATAATGCGGAACTTACTTCATAACTTTCGTTGATACCCTTTGTGGTTTTTTTTTTAATTTGTAGATGACTGCACCAAAACAAGCGTAA
>LGAG01000291.1:22152-49339 GCA_001278395.1 Lerema accius | reverse complement strand
TATTTACGTGTGTCCATGGCACCCACGCTTTTGGGAATTCTAGTGTGAGGCGTCTGTGATGTCATTTTTAACAACGCGAACCTGTTACACTTGGCCGGTTTTTGTTATTGATATTAAAAGTTGAGACTACTTCATTTATTTCCATCTCTCTCTTAAACATTTAAATATAACCAGGTTTCGAAAAAGACACGTCATTATAGTAGATGTAAGTCCTACAGAACATGTTATGTTGCTGTAGATTTTTTTGAAAATTTCAACCTAATATTTAATATTAGGTTAGAGACTAATAAATTATATGAATCATAATTCGTGCTTCACACGGTTTTTAAACCTACACAGTACACAGAGAAATGATATTTCACGTTATTGGTACTTGTATCTAAACCAAACAATGATTTGCGTAACATTTTTCGTGTATAACATTTTAATTAAATATAAAAAAAACACTAACTTTCTATAAAAAAATATGTCAAATAAAGCGAATGCTACAAAATAGTTTGTTAGATACTTTTGTGCTACTGCATTTCCTTTGTTACAAAATATGGACAGGATTTTGCATTAACATACGAAATTTTCTCTGTAGGACAGACTTCTGGATATAATAAATTCCAAGTATGTAGGTAACCTAACAGAGAACTTTCACTTAGGTTTACGAATTAGAATTTAGAAGTATATAAACGACTTTAAGATCTTAACCATCAGATCTGTCCTCAGATATTGGGACAAAAATACTAAAAAATACTAATTCATCTACTAACCCACTAACATTAAACATTTATATATTACGAAAAAGTCAATTTCTCAAAACAATTATTAAGGGCTTATAAAATATATCTACTTCCAATTCGTAGACAATCAAATGGACATTCGAATCAATTAATAATTCAAATGCTTCAATAATTATTGTGACATCGAATAGCCAGCACGCACTTTCAATTAACTATGTGATCAACACAAGGAAGTTATTTAGGTCCTTACATGTTTGTACCAACAAATTCAGGGTCGAGCTTGAAGAGGACCAAAGTGTCGTTTGAAGTTGTGTAACATGTCTATTAGAGAGCGAATAATTTAACAGTAGGCGGACCGCCATGTAGGTTAGATATTAATCGCTTAAATACCAGGAGGATTCGTATCCGTCTTCCGTTGTACAAGGGTAGAATGGAATGCACGTAAATCTAAACTTCTGCAAAACAACTTAATAGTATATCTCCATTATTATGTTGCTCGAAAAAATATCTATTACTACACAAACTTTTAGTTTAAATAATGCACCCTACGGCAGCAACAGGCATACATTATTTACTAATTGTATTGAATACAAAAATACAACTGGTAAATAGGTGCATAAATTAAAGAGATAAATGCGAAACAAAAATATATTTTAATGACTACAATGTGTTTTTTAAAATAACCAGTTAATAATTCATTTAATTATAATTAGTTCATGTATACGCTTAATTAAAAGGTAACATTGTTTGAAATAAATTAATATAAAAATCAGTGCACAGCGAATTTTCGAAACTGTCTGTTAAAATTTAATTCCGCTTCCATAATATTAGCAGGTGAATGTGGAGTACTCTTAAATCTTTATAGTAGATAGCTAATTGAGTTTTGTTATAACACCATAGCATTGCAAGTCAGTACTTAGAATGACTGAATATACAAAGCAATGTTGTGGTATTCAAAATGCTATAATGAAATATGCCTACTTATAATACGAAACTTTTAAGGTATAGGTACCAATAAAAAAAACCAATGAGTTTACTTACGACTACAATTCAAATCACAAGTTACTTCACGTGCGCTCTATATTTGCTTCTGAAATTAATTATTTTCTTTTTGCGGGGCTACTGGAAGATATTACTATTCGAAATAAGTAGTTCCCATGTATATAGGTACATTATTCTCTTTATAAACTGTCCCTGTATTTTTGACTCATCTTTGTTTTATACACATTTTATGATAAATAAATAAATTTATATAAACAAAAAATGATCTTTAATTCTCATCCTATTAGCAATATTAATTTTTCATGTTTCCAAAGTAATTTCCTGTGAAGTTTACAACCGAGGCGCACTTATTGTGACGCTTGTTATGGAGCTGTAGTTAATCTTTGTTGTGGATAGCTCTCGCTTGCAACATCTGTTTCGACAATAACTTACGCCGAGTATTGCTATATACATTTTTAATGGGAAAATACTGTTATTCCAAGTAATTGTTGCGTATTTATAAATTGGGAAAAAGATCATTCAAATTATTTTTACTGTGTATGTACTTAAAGGAGTGCGTTTAAAGCTTAAATTTTGAGTTTATTTGGTATAAATTTTTCAGAGATTTGAAGGATGGTATTTAAAACGTTTACTAACCCGTATTTTCAAAGCCAAGCGATTTTATCCAACTTTCTCCAGAAATACTAATGTAAAATATCCAATTCTTATAATTTGTACCACTAACATAATAACAACCTTGTTGTAGATAATATGTTTTAACCATTTAAATGTTAAATTGTAAGATTAAACTTAGACAAGTAAGGGGTTTTGCGTCGCAGATGGTCGAGTTGAACTAATTTCATCTCGACACGACAAGGGTATTAGTTGGGTCGAGCCTTTTTTGTATTCCAGGTCATCAGCACACGCTGCAAAACCTGGGGGATTACGAGGGTATAGAATCATTAAAAATGATTATATTATTTTAATTAAATTAAACTTCAGTACAGTCAAGTCGGGTAACATTGAATTTCTGTGTTATTTTGAACGCGATAATTTCTGTCTTAGTCTAATTTTACCTGACATTAATTACGTTACTTCTTAGGTATTTTTGCAATGGCATTATTAAAGGAAAAAAAATATTGAAATTCTAATTTATAGTGTGAAAGCAGATAATTATAATCATAAACGCTCAGTGTAATATTTAAACCGTTATAATTCGCATACAATATTTTTACGGTAATATGTGTGGTAGCTACATTTGCATAGATCAGCGTGTTAGTCGTAAATGTCACTTCGATATTATCTCTTGTTTTGGCGTAAGCGTAACCGTTGACTTGGCGAAAATTCACCAATAGTGCCTGCATAGCACTTTATGTATGCAAAACACATCAATACGGCTACGTCAACCTATCATGCTTCACGAGTTACGAGTAACACTAATTAGTTACATATTGAATAGAAATTTCGATAATTTATATTTTAAGGATAATCTTTATTAGATAAGATATCCGAACCACAGGATTACGGGTAATGTTGGATTTCTACCTACAAACTCTCGTTGACATACATCCGCATCTACATAAAAACCTATAGCATGAGAGACGGTTCCAAATTGTATTAAGCTGGTAAAATACCACGGTTGCTTTATACGACTGCTCCTCTTCTCTCCGACTCTCTTCAGTAGTACTCACCCGCGTATGTGCCAGAATTTATTCAAGCCATACCTCGCCTCCTCCAAATAAATGAAGTGAGTCGACGTCATTAACTCGACAATAATCGTAATGAAAATGTCCTCTCATCGTGACCGAGCGCACGAGGAAGACGACGTTGTAAATTTTGTCACGAGTCAACGTTACAAGTCGGAGTTTATGTCTTCATTGTACAATGATTACATTTTGAAGGCATACTTTTATAGAATTTTTATGTACTCAACTTCTGAAGAACACACAGAAAAATATTACCCTACAAAGCATACTTTAGTAAGTTAATAAAGTTCAAAACGTTGATTCAGTAAAAAATGAATCAAGTTGAATAGGTACAAGTAAAAAACAAGCTACACGAACTAAACGTTATAGTCTTTTAGTAAACAATGAGTTATTCAAAGAATAAATACCCACAGAAAGTTACTTGCTTAAAAACTCCACCTTCTGAAGTAGTACTTAAAAAACCGTCGTTTATTCAGAAATTTCCATGCTATAATACATTACACAGACTATTTTGACAAAACATACGGCGCTCTCATAAGAAATTTACAGTTGTCGCAGACGGGAGGAAGCCTCTGTGAATTATAACACCCATGAGCGTCAGTTTTTTTACTGAAAATAGGTAAATGTTAGGAAATATTTGATACCAAAAAATATGTAATGTAAAAAGAAGAAACATTTCAATTTTTGCAGTGATTACTGTAAGTGAAAATGCTGTAAATTTTCCTACTATTATATAAAGTTCTCTAGTTTATGGTTTGGCGGATATATTCTTAACTATGAGCTTACAAAATAACGTAGATTTGTGTCGAGCCGCTCCGTAAAACATTTACTTCACCGCGTAAACGAATATACAAAGACTAAAACTATAAAGTAATTTGCCTAAAGTTTTCGCTATAAATTGCAGCATCCAACAAAATACAAGAGCGTTCCAACATTTCCTGCATTGAAATTAACTTAACTGTATTTGCATGTTAAGCAAATTCACTTAAACCGGCTAACTACGTATTACGAGTGTCAAACGTTCTGAATGTAATAGCAACAAAGTTAATACCTCTAACTGAAACGGTTCATCAGTATTCGACGCGGAAGCAATCGAAACTGCGGCAGCGGTGGCCCACCCACTCGATCCTTGTTCCGACTTTAGTTATTTGCATCACAAAAACATGGTGTCGAGGGAACACGAGACCATTAATCACGCGCATTGAAACTTCACTATCTTTTTTTATATGTATAAGTATAATCCTTTTTTAATATAAGAAAGCAGCGTCTACGTCAATCAACGTCCTCATTATTAATTCGATCGTCGATACCTTTTAATCCTGAGATACTAAATATAAATAAATTTACGAGTATAATATACGACTTAACAACAATGATGCTATTCTTCACAAAATTCTGACAAAAGTTACATTAATCTCGTTCGAAATTTCGGTGCGTAAAATTTGGCTTTACAAAGAATCAGTCCAAAGTCCCCGAAAATAATCGTCCAACGAAATGTCAATCACACGGGACTGTGCAGACATGAGACTAAAGGGTTGGATTATAAGGGTCTAATACTCTCGCAAAAGGATTATTAATATTCACAGCGGCAGAGGATGACCTTAATATACTTACTATTTCGTATTTGGTTACAGGTGGGCTTAGACTGAACCCAGGAATATCTAATATTACAGGACGACTGGGAGTTACTCTCACACATCTACACGAGACATCAAAAACAACCACACGTCTTGTTAGTCTTAAGGTAATTCGAGGTGCGCCCTCAATTCTCAAAGGTAAAATACGAGCAAAGGAATTATTTTAAAATCCCCGAATGCTGGTTGGGTCATATCTTTTTCATTTGATACGACGTGACTGTATTTTCATTTGAGTGGCATTTACACCAACATCGGGTTGGTTATTTTGGCCAAAGAAATGGAATATTTAGAGTAGGTACTATACCTTCTTACAACAAAATTATAATGATACCAACCTTCAAGCTAAAGCACAAACTTTCTTCACTTTCTTCTAGCAATTTTATTTACAGAAAAAAGCCATAAGTTTCTTCTGCATAAAAGACCTTTTGAACTTGGTAATTGTTCATCTTTCGTAATGATTCCTCAATTTATTACGGTTAATAAACAAAAAACAAGGCACTGCTGCATTTTACGTTTATTCTCAGTTAATCTAGGCAAAAAAGTCTATCCGATGTTATAATTCACGAGGGTCTGGCGCCCGCGACGAGGGTAAATTTCTTATGAAAACGACAATATTTGTCACAAGAATCTAAATGTAGGAACATTACGTACACAGCGTTACTTGCCACCTTAACTCCTTCGTATAGTTAATGAAAGTGACAGAATAAGTATACTTCGTATTACGGAGAATTTAGGGAAATTTCTTTTAGGGAAATGTCTTTTGATTTAGCTTTCTTACTTCTTTCTTTTCTTACTTGCCGATGTTGCTGTTGAGTATGAGCGATGATGATCTCTTCTTTTGCGTTGTTTGTCTGTTTGTCTAATGCTATTTCCAAAAAAATAACAACTTATCCAACCATCTATTAGGACAACCGCCACCAGTTTCCCCATATTGTCATGTGGTTTTCTAGCAATATGTTTAAAGAATTGGAGAATTCGGTTTAGCCAATTGCTGTAAAGTCTTGTGAAATTGTTGATCTTAAGTTCTTTGAGGAAAATCATAACCTATGTCAGTGACAGATAATCATTATTTCATCAATACCAAGCGTATAACCGGTACTAACGCACATGTGAATGTTTGAATTTTTTCTTTGTTCCTAAGCCCATTTTAGTAAGGATAGCCGCAATGTTTCATGCACAGATTTATGTTCGCACTCAAGTGATTTATGTTTTTGATCTCGTCTGAATGGATCCTCAGCCATTTTATAAGTCAGTAAATAATATAGGTAGTACATTGTGTCACCTGGAGAATCAGTCTACAACCGAGAGATACATAGGTATAAATGTTTAGAATTGGAACATAACTAGTTACTTTACTACGGTGTAGTGTGAACTTATGGAATAGAACGCTTAACCAATTATGGAGGTCTTACGCTTGAGGTATTTCGATATGCTTAATTAATTGTTACTTAATGTCTTCATATATGGATTAATACGTGAAGGCTTCGACTTTCAGTATCGCCTTTAGAATAAAGCTGACACCTATGAGAGATTTGGCATGGTTAAAGTATATGTGGAGCAGAAATGCTTAACTGCATTACGTTAACTCAATCGATCACTAACATAAGCCGAAGCTATAAACGATTCACAAACCACTTAACAACTTAAGTACACCATGGTGAAAGCACTTCGGTCATAAACTTCATGAAGAAAATTACTTTTAAACCATGAAAAATTAATATCAGTAAAAGGACTGAAAGCGCCTGGTTTCAACATAGATGGTACATTTTACCGCCACATCAGATAGTACGCTCGTTATCGTTTCGCATAAAGCGAATACCTAATGTAGTGTACCAAAATGAGCCATTAGGAACCCCGCTGGTATTAAATCTATGTGTGGCTTACTCTCTACGTGAAACTATCGTTGACACATTATATAATTATTATATTAAGTGTCTTACTTGTGTATTAGGCTCTAAAGAAAGTAGCAATATAACTAACTAACTATTTCATGCCACATACTCGTAATGCCGGATTCACTGATCGGAGATATACTCGTAATATTATCGGGTTAGGCAAACGCAATTTAGATTGTAAAGAGATGTTTTCTTGATATTTTTGGTAGTGGGAAATCTTTTTTAATATAACCATTAAACTATCGGTCAATATCTCTTGTGCTGAGGTTTATAGAGCGGACGAATTCCCCTCTAAGCTATAAGATTATAGTGTAGTTTTACTAAAATATTTTTTACTGTATTTTACCGGCATCTAATGATGTATAATTCTGTAATAGTGTTTCCACCTGTATCGTATAATTAAATTCCATTTCGTGCCGCTTATCGTTAAAATACCCCACTGGTAGGTAAGGGTAGCTAAAAAGCGTAATTCATATCGAGCACGGATTGAAACTGAACCCTTTAATAGTGTAAGTATCTAATCCCAAAACTCTAATTGGTATTGAAAATTCTAATAAGGCCATTTTAATAAGACCCAGATTATTGATAATCCTGTTATCAGATTGTAAAACGGATTATCCTTTCAGTCTCCTTGACGATGTTCCTCGTGATTAATATCTATTACATCCAGGACCTTTAACTTATGCTTAACTATAATAAGATTATAAGCCACTGCTATCTGACAAGGGTAAATTACGGGAAAGTTAAGTTTCGTTTAGTCTTTTCAATCACCTTTCGTGATAGGTACTAGCTATTTGTCATTCGAATTATTAAGTCCTTGTACCAAAGATGCCCTTAAACAAAATATTGTTTACTTAATACTTACCCTTGCTTCGCTTCAGAAAATACACATACCTACAACTTAAGGCCAGAAGAACGATTTTTTCTTGATAGTCTTTGAGATATGATGAGTTGATAGCTTGACATTACCTCAAACACATAAAAGTTAAGTCATTTGGGAGGATCGTACAATCCGGACAGAATTTAACCTATGTCTTTAAAATAGATTGAAACTCCTCGATTACCAATATTATTAAAATTTTACCAAAAGCTTAAGACGTAACAAGATAGACAGGCGCAGTACGATGAAAGATCCCAGGGATGAACAACAATGAGACAACTATAATAATAACTTAACAATAATATCAAGACCATAATTTACTATAATCCATATTAGATGAAAATATGACGAAGTTATTATTAAATATGACGTCTTTATTATACAGATAACTCTGACAGATAATTATAATCATACTTAGTTATGACATAGATGTTTATCAATAAGCGCTGTAATATGGAAAATGAATCTGAATTTAGAATTTAGAATTTTGGATTATTCATGAAATAGACAAATGTTATTATGATTGTATTGGTGTAACATCAAATGAAATAATTTCGAATTTGCTGTTACAATTACAATTATTTTATTCGATACTGCATTATTATTACTGCAAACCAATCACTGTAATATATTCAGTTTTAGGCATATCAATTCGTCATTATTATTAGACGAATGACGTTTTAGCAGATAAATCGATTGTGGATTAATCAACGCTTAACGTAATTACATGTCTCATCTATCCATCCGTTTAATCTTAATAGCTATCTTAGCGCGATAAAACGTGTGAAACGAACTAATAATGTTATTATAGATGCCCTAAATTACATTGAGCTTAGCCTTGAGCTCCTAGCTTTGTTGATAGATGAGGTTATAGTTGATTCAAGAAGAAGATTGGCAGTGCCTTAATCAGGCTGGTAGAAAACTGTACTGTTTGACTAGACCCTTAAATCGGGACCAGCACCACCTACTGAGTCCACATCCGATCCTGAACTATACTCGGTTCTTCTTAAATAGTCTACAACATGTTTCTAAAATCGGTCCACCTATTTGTAGAATTCAATGACAAATGCGTCTAAGAAGAAATGAAACCCATCTATTGAATATAATAAAAATTTATAGAATTGTAGCTTAGGAAATAGGGTTATATTGACAAAATATTATTATGGATTTTCCAAGCATTATTCGACTCGTATAGGTGTTACTCAAACCGCAAAGTTAGTATAGATGCCAACTTTACGTACCAGTAACACGCGTGCCATTGTGGATCTGAGCAGTGGAAACTTAGTTTTGCATTCAGAGCGCCCGGCACGTTATCGGATCGGGGATGCGCGGGCCGCGGAAGCTGCGCTCGTAATCTCTAATCGCACATTGTCGAGCTACCGCAAAATATTCATAGGACTACATATTCTTATTACGTGAAGACGAGGCGTTCGGTCGACATCACGTTGGCGCATAATGTGCTGAAATGTGTTCCGAGGTAACAGCCCGAGCTTATGGGGCTCTTGCGCTACCGCAGATAAGGCACGGCGAGCCTTTGTGAAGGTAAGACGGCCAGGGTAACGCGCGGCCGCAGTATATTTGCACCTTACATAAACATTGTTTACGAGGGCTCGCACGCCAGCGCTGCTCCACTCAAGGACGCAATTAGTTTACTCGCTAGCTCGTTTTTCCGGTAACGCTTAGTTCGTGTTTCATATTTTGCTACAACACGCTTTCGGGCTTCGGAACTCGCCATGAAGTATAAAGCTACCGTATAAGGAGCTACGTATGGGTAAAGATGTAACCTGCACGCTTACTGCTTACAGTCCTAGTCTTGAGCGAAGGTATTCGATAGCTGCCAATAACGACCAGGACCAATAGTTTAAGCGGCGATCATCCATTCCCACTCGGTTGATTATTTACGGCCTGACACAGCCTTTAGGTTTTAAGTTCGAAACGTAGGTATAGAAATGTAACTCGTGTAGGAGAAAAACAAACGACTAACATTTTCATGATTTTGAAACCTGTTGCATAATATTGAGTTGTCGGAAGAACCTTAAGTTTACTAGTACATTCGAGCATTTCGTAGAAAATTATTTCAAGTGTATTCGCGATGTGCGATTCATTTTACCCGCAGAGTAACTAAGTGGAACGGTGCAGGAAGAAGCAAGTTTTAATAATGCGGGGCGGTTGGCAAGCCTGCTGCCGCTTCCTTCCATTCATCTCTCCCCTTTCCGTTTGCCGCAATTAAAACGGCGGCTTGTTCCGCCACTTAAAAAACTTCCAAAGTACCGCGCTGACAATTTAAAACAGTGCTCGTGTATTGAGTTATTAAACTGAAGTTACTTTGACATAATTTAATGTGACTTGCGCTTTTTAATAATTTTTTTACTACCCTGTCCGTATCCTTACGTTATAATATAACATATGTTGACATTTGTGTTTATATGTTATGACACAAATAATTATCGGAAGATATCTAATAAAATATAAGTATCAAATGTATCTCCAAGGAGTTCAATAAATATTGTGCTATTTTTATTACTGAAACTTGTATCAACAAAACTCCTAAGCTTATAACACTGCGAAATTAGATTGCTAAATATTTCAAAATTCTGTATATTTACCACACCACTAATATTAGAATTGTTTTAGCCGTGAATAATAATGTACGTAAACGCATTTGCGTTGCTAACTAAAACGTATCTGTCGATAATACTGACTTTAACAACAGGGTGTATCAATGAATCTCGCAATATTTCTGTGGCATACAATATTCCAATGTGGCATTATATATAATACCGCATTTTCGTTGTGGCAATATCAGCATCGCAATCACGGCTGAACGGCCTTTGAATTCCTGAATGATTCGCATATGCTCTGGCATCATCGATAGCTAAGTGAGTGGTACGTGATTAATGGTTCTCGTTCTCGACGCCATGTTTTTGTGATGCAAATAACTCTGAACAACGATCGAATGGGAGAGCCTTCGTTGGGCGGTACTTCATTGAACGACTGCACCGGCAACGATAGCAACTGGGGCATATTTGAATGAAAACGACTCTCAGCTAGTTGTTGTCAAGAGACCATGCAGTAGATACAATGTCACCAATCTTTCATACTAGAGTCGTCCATATGCGGTTCTTCATTTCAACGACGCGTAGACGATAAGGACAGTTTTCGAAGTCATGATATGGGAAACTAAGTTCTTCATTGACAACTGACAACGATACCATTTAACTTAGCGACTAAGTGGTAAGTACCAAGGCAGAATAAGAAGCAAGAGCGAGAATAAGCGATGTGTTTTGATGTAGTTCAAATAAATAACCGCCTACTAAAAGAAGAGTGCCTATGCCACTATTGTAGTTTAATCGTCGAAGAATATTGATAACCCGTTTCGATTAAATGTAACATCCCAAACTATATACTTTATTATACAAATAAACACAATTTGCACTTAACTTTGAGTACATCTTAAAATGGTAAAAAATACCCAAAAATAAAATCATACAGTCAAAAGGTGTATTAAGCTTAAACGGTACAGTTTCCTTATTTAACTATATCAATATGCTTCGGATGATCCGTTTTGGGATCCTAAAACCCTTGAAAGGTTCGTCCAGCAAAACGTCAATCATACCGGGAGAGGGGAGTTCCCGGATGAGACTGAAGGCTAGGATTATAAGGGTCTAATTCTCTCAGGCGTATTATTAATATTCAGAACCGCAAATAATGAACAAAACAACCTTTTATTCCACATTTTCTGTCCGCAACGTAATCAATAATTGTATTTTTATCAGGCGTTGTATTATTTTATACTTACAATTCTTAAGCTTGGGAGGGACGTACGAGTCTAGAAAAGTTAAAAAAAATATACAGAAAATATGGAAATCCGTCAAACCATTTCAGCTGTAGAGCATCACAAAGAAATAAATAACCTACGTAAATACGCTCGAAAACATTACCCTCTGTCTGGCGCAGTCGATTAATAACATCTGTTTTTATTTTCTCCTTCATACTTTAACCCGGCTTGTTACACTAACCTATTAGTATAATTTTATTGATTTTTAAACATTGATTATAAACAAGGATTAGTAGGTTAATTAGACCATATAGCCAGCATAAAACAGAATTAATATGGGTCGTGACAGTTATGCTAGCTTAACTCAATAAGCGCGTCATAAATTACGGAAAGCTATAATTATTTCAAATTATCCGACCACGCACTGAATATTTAACATATTGCGTTCCAAGTATATTTTAGGATTTGATTCATTATTGAGTAATATTGTTATATTTTTGCCAATAGGATAATAATAGTCAGGGTTTTTTGAACGTATGTTTGTCTGTTTATGTAAAACCCAGATATTCTTAGATTTTACCCACCAAGAGGTGTCATAATGTTTCGTCTCTATTAATTAACATTAAGTACTATTACTAATTACTACTACGAGTAATTAGTTTTATATTTGTGCTGTTTATATTGCCAGTAATCGTAAATCATTTCAAATGGAACTAAAAATCAACATATACCTCGTACTTATTAACGTGTAATTCAATTTCAAAAATATTTAATTCAGTACACAATAATAAACACATATATTTCGCCGCTTGTATTCATAAGTGACATCAAAACAGACTTACAGGTTTTAGGTGGCATTAGGTATCGTAAATCGTTAATATTGTTTGGATTTTACGCTAAATTATCCAATAATCGTGTGTTGGATATTTAGTGGACTGTAATTATTTTACTGACCTTTAGCCCGCCCTGGTGGTCTGGCGTTAGTCCTCGGGATCCCTCGGATTCTTGGAGAGGCTTTAGGCAGTGGACTCCTTAGGTGCGATTCTATCGTATCCTTCTTAATTGGCACGCACTTATTAACTTGCATGGAATAATCAGCACTAGCTATTGTATTTTGATTGATTTCTTTGAACAGAACGGCGCGCACGGCGGTTGCGTGTTCTTGACAACAACGCGAAGAAGTCTTATGACGTTTTAGCGCCATCTTGTGGGCTGTCAGATTTTAAAAACAGTCCACCTTATCTATGTCTTGACACAGAGCAATAACTTTTTTCTCTATGATTGATGCATTAAATTTGTAATACGAAACATCGTGTATGAAAGAGGAAATTTTATATTTTAATCCACTTTAAGTCGGTAGTTTATATGAAATTTCAAGAAACCTAATTTCAAAACAGAACTATACCTAAAATGTTAAGGAAAAAATATAAACTGTAATCAATTCGATTTTGCACACGAAATGTATAAAATACACGCCTACGAAAAAAATCCAAAAAGATCAAATGAATAAGTATTACAGTTTTTGGAGTTTTCAGTTAATTTTGGTATATGAATTGCAAATCGAGCAGAAGATTGTATTTACTCAAAGCAAATCTTTCCTAACGAACTGTTTGCCTCTGTCAAACTCCAGCTATTTCTGAATATTTCTGTTACTCCACTTTAGTATAGGCTTTGCTTCCTGAAAGTAAATATTTTTTCTTGTGTACATAACACGGTCGTAATGTTCGCGGAAGATAATTTATAGAGTACTAGAGGCTCACCATTGCTTTGCTTCGTAAAGCTTTTTACATAATACCGTACTCAGTATAACATTGCTACAAGACTGTAGTATTGCTTCCATTGACTTTTTTTATTTATTTAATTTTACTACTGGCCTGGATTAGGCCTGGATCACTAGGACAATATTAGGGAATACGTTAAAACGCTATCCATTCTTTTAAGAAATGAACCTACACACAGTGCCATCTAGGTACTATGTAAGAGAACACCATTCATAAGCGAGAAGAATCTGTTGATGTGTGAGGATCGATATGTATTAACACAAATTACGCACAAAATTTAGCTTTGTATACTTATTAATATAACCTTTAAATATACCAAATCTAAAACTCCTGCATTGTTTTTAAAACGGTATTTAAAGTCCAAACCTTCATATTATTACACTATTCTGTTGATTTATGTGATTGATTTATAACGTGTTTCACAGTCTTCATAGAAAACCAAGATCTGAAACAAGCATAATATTCATAGTTGCAAAATATCCAATTAAATCCAAAACGTTTCAGTCGATTTTGGAATCAACTAAATAAAGAACTACGATTACTAACTAAATAAAACACTACGACTCTAACTGAGAAATCTCTGGCAAAACAAATTTTCTGCTATATTTTTAAACGCCATGAGCGAGTGATAACTAACTACGTAATAAAACTGAACATTAAATTAACTATCTCTATTTTCAACCCACCGCACTTGTATTTCCGAACTGCTTCGGGCAAGTGCTATGAATAAGACAAGTGCTTTATAGTTCATATACTCGTAAGCGGTTTCATAAGTTTATTAATGTAATGCAGTCTGGAACGGTACTTTGTGCAAAAGATCATATACTTAGAAGGTATATTATGAGCACTCGTGTTTAATAGGTAGTTGCAAAGATAGTAAGTAATTTTTGTAGCCTAAATCCTGTGAATTTCTTATTCTGAAGAATTCTTAGACAAAATAGGACATTTTGAATAATATTCGCAGTAATTATTATTATGGCATGTAAGAAAAAAGTATGCGTAAATCATTAAATTTTTACAACATACACATTTTCCTGCGAATGTTATAAATATTCCAGTGCGAAAAACCCTTATACTTGACGGCTGTTTTTATTTTTGTTTGCGTGTTTAAATTGGAGTATTCCACAAATGTGGCCCGTTTTAAATTCCTTCCTTTTATTTTTCGTCACATTACATTCATCGTGCAAAATTGTTTTATTACAACTTTTTTCAGAATGTGGAGTTTTAACATGCCCCTGTTTTGTTGCATTTCGTGAATTAGTGGATAAAACTCCTCTGTGTTAAATGTAAGAAGTTATTAGTCGTAAAATTCGGCGCATGTTTGGCGTTCCATACACTTGTTTTTACGAGTTGAGTCATTTGTATCTCTCACAATAATGCGGATGTGTTTGTATTTAAATTGAACGCAAGGAAAAATAAGTATAATAATATATCTAATCTAATTTTATATGATAGTATAGTTGTTTTGAACAGTACACTGTATTCAATTGAGGATCGTATTGCATCCCTCAGTTTGAATTCAGTCTCTTGACACTAAGCGCGTGTTGTAGGTATAGGTACCTAATACCTACGTTTATTTGGAATACAATAGATAACGACCGTGTACCAGCAGGGACTGTATATTTTACCCATGTTTCGGCCCAGCTACATGGACGGCTCATGTTACTCTTGTGCAATCCGAAAATTGTTATTTTAGGTTCGTGAGATTGTTGAAGCTTTCAGTGACTGGGTAACACTCAAAGTTTAATGAAATAGCTTTATTTGCGTTGTAAATTATTCCCTTCTTAACATTTCAGAGATATATTGTTTGTGGGTGGTAGGATTTTTTCGACATAATCTTTTGTACCGACTTTAAAAGAATTTATAGGGCCTTTAATAATTATTTCATAATTTTGAAGTTGATTCTTTTTTCTGGATTAACAGACTTTTAACTTGGTAGATTTGATTAAATGTTTTTCGCTGAGCTGCTTTAAAATTTTATAATTTTTTTTTTGATAAGGACAAAATTTTCGTCTGGTTATGTTCTCTTTTCATCATAAATACTAACATCACCAAAACAATGGTGTTATCAAAGGGTATTATTTCAAGCGATATCAATAAAACAATGGGACTTTTTATACACAAATGTGTTATTTTCGATTTTGTTTTCAATTCATTGCCTACGGTTTCGGAACAAAGAGACGTTTGATTTTAATTAAGAGATATTGAAAGTGAGCCTATTGTGATTTCGGCAAGTTGATTAGATTTTCGAGAAACAATGCGTAAAGAGACAATTAGCAAATTAAATTCTGAGTTTACTAAAATTTGTCCGCTTTGGTCAGAATTCTTTTATCTTTTATATTCAGTCTGGTGTAAACAGATCAATGGAATCTAATTTACTCTACATTCTGTATTCTATTTTTATAATAGATACATATACACATAAACAAATAACAATAAATTAATCGGAGAGAGACACAAACATTTTCTTGTCATAAAAGTAACTTTCCTGAGCTTTGTTATAAAGCTTACTTAACGTGTAAACTTTTACACGTCAAGATATTTTATTAGTTGCAAATTATATTACAAGTATTTAAATGTGTAGTTTAAGCAAGGTGAACGGTTGATTTTATACAGAAGAAATATTTTACATTTAGTCTTAATAGGTTACCTAGTAATTCAGCAACTACGAAATCCAACTTTGCGAGTAGATTTTATGGATTATTTAATTTTTGCACAGTTTTGCATAATTGATAGCTATTTCCAAATAATGTTACACGTAAATATATTTCATTGCAGTTGTATACAACATCAGCTTTATACCCAATAGATAGATAATTTTGCTTACCAAGATATCTAATTACCTACTTAGACATTTAATTACTTATCCTGCTAAGGAACTTTTCTAATTATGTCCCTAACATACAAAATAAATATATACTTTGTATAAACTTGCACTTCCGTGCCCTCAGATAATTAAATATAGTTATAATATAATGTAGTTGCCATATTCTCTATTCAGCACTGCACGAATTAAGTATAAATCATGGGTGTAAAAAGTATTTACTCGTACGCGACGCAGCAATATCGATTTATGAAATCATTTTGTATTCAGATTCGTTAAATTTATAACGAAATGACAGCTAAATATCCGAACAGGAAATTAAATAGGAAACGGAACAATCCCTATTATGTAAACTCTCATCAATCACTAAATCCCTTTTTCCGTATAATTGCGTTGAAGTTACACTTTCAGAACTTTCTTTTAATATTTTAACCTTGGCATATTTTTTAAAATATGAATAAGAACGTAATTTTTAAGTAGACAACTTTTTTTTAAAAAAGGTTAAACATATTTTTAAAAGGAAGTTGTCTACCGAAAAATAATTAAAACATAAGCCATTTAGATATCAGCTATAAGTTCTAATATAAGCAGAGAAATTCAAGCGAGCCCAGTTCCACAGATCTCAAGGGCCGACAGCAAACACTTTACATTCACACTTTACGTTCAAATAAATGTTTACCTCGGCCTGGAATCAAAAGTAGGTCTCCTCGTTCGAGCTTCAGGATCTCTCACACCTGGTTTTCAAAGTCTTAAAAGTGCAGTCTCAAACCAAAGTATATTAAACTCTGCTCAAACGTAATAACGTACGTTGGTTAAATACATGCTATTTCTACAAGCATCATGTAAAAAGTGTTACAGTGAATAAGATGAGCTTTTACTGAAAAACAGTGCGTGAAAAATGTTACATGGAGTTTTCCAGGTAATCGGGCATATCACATATAAAAAAATATATTTAAAAAACAATTACCGTTATTTTTAAACAATTAGTTTAACACAATTATGGTGCAATGAAATCAATATCTATGTAATGTATATTCTGTGAATTTCTAGTACCTACAAGCGCGCGAACCAGGTGTGGCATAAGCTCTATTAGAGAACTAGCTTGATAATGGTTTTCTGATAATGTTCCCATTTTACGCAAGCCTAGCTTTGATTAAAATTTCATATGGTTTCAAAAACAGATAGCTAAAACACCTACATGCTGTTGTTAATATTATTATGCTAGTCAATGTGATCACAAAATTAAATTAATTAATTTAATTAATTACAAAAAAAAATATCAATATACTTAGTTGTATATAAGTTTGCGTGATGCCGTGACAAAAACCTGTGTGATAAATTTTTTTTGGGGTTGGGGGTGCCCTCATAAAAAAATATATAGTATATTATATCGTTCACACAACCTTACGCAAAAAAATACCCTTCAAACGCAGCCGGGTCAAAATATAAGGAAAATACTCGATCAATAATGGAGACATTACGGTGATTACAAAGCGGGTTTTTCGATTAAAGTCAATGTTTGCCAAATCCATTAGAGTCCGACACGGCATGCAATCGTTCCAATAACAATTTGTATATACATATTTAATTACTTTATCAACAGAATTCCACCTAAAATTTATGTTTTACGTTTATGGGAAAATAATGTTTTAGCATTGTAACTTCTAAACAGAACTTTGACGACTGCCTACAAACAAATAAGCGGGCAGATATAGAAGAATTTCGTGTTTTTCTCAGATGTCGACGCTATGGACATGAACCATTTCAATGTGTATTTTTTTTAAATAAGTATATATATTTTTTATTTAAATAAGTATTGTCGGAGAAAAGAAAATATAGAATTTACAAAGACTACAATAGTATAGTTACACAACTCGGTAAAGCCGGTAAAAACGTAGTTGAAGCCCAAATAATCTTAAAAGATGTAATTGGTACTCGGTATAATTTCGGTTACTCTGCGGCTGCTATTTCTGCCTGTACGGGCACTTTTTCTTGCTTTGCTCTTTCTAATTGTTACATAAACCAAACGAAATGAGCAGTCCGAGGCTTGAACGCAAGCTCTGTTCGAGTTTACTTTTGTATTTTTTCCCCTGAAGCTTTGAAGTCGTTATGCAACGGAAAATTAAACCTTTTCATTATTAGTCTCGTGGTCTAGATTGTTACGTAATGATGTATGAGCCGGGTTACAGGGTGACGCGAGCTGTGATTGCCCGCTTACTATGCACGTCAAATGCCACTATCATTACGGGAAATGAAGGAAGATTAATTATTATGTTCTATTTGTTTGGCCTTATTCATTTATTACTGTAGGTATATATAATAATTTAAACATTACTTCCTAATAACATAAAGAGACATTTGTCTCATTATGTTATTATGGAAAATTGTAGGCATATTTGAGATGAGAATTGCGGAATTCGGATTTTTTTAAAAACAATAAATACTTAAATATCACGAGACGATTGAATAATTATTTTATTTAAAATCTTTGCCTTTTATCTAACATACTTAAATGTATATTGCCATTTTCATATTGCTATTTCCTAATATGAGTATTTCCTAGTCTCATTATTCTTAAATGAATTACGTTTTATGTGAGCGAGTAGGTAATTCGGTAAATTCTTTTCGTGCTCGCGATGGTATAATGAGGTAGGTACGTCATTAATTAGTCGGCAACCGTTCAGGCACTCAGAGGCTGCTTCACTTAGTTACTTTTCTTAAGCTTCAACTTACTTATACTATACATAGAGACAAATAAGAACTCTGTATTAGTATAGAGCTGTGATTCTCAACCTTTTCAATATCGCTACCCCTATGACTTATGTGGTAAACTGATTTTAGCCCGTCTTTAAAACGTTATTAAAGAACAAATACAAGTTACTTTCTCTATTTTTATTTAACAATCCTAATAATTATCTAAGTCTTTTATCACCCCCTCAAAATAGATGTAAATCATCCCTCATGTGGGGGCAATCACCCAAAGGAACCCAGGGTATTTATAGAGGTTGTATGTAGGCTGACGTGCTTTGGATAATAATCATGGATGTATATAGTTCCACCAATGAGCTTAACTATACCAGCTAATAATGCAGCTTGTTTATCAAGGTCATATATTTACTCGTGAGGTCATAGCCTCGCGTTGATTTTAAGTGATTAATGTAAATAAGCAACTACAGGAATAGTCAAAAAGTGGGTCGGTGACCGCTAGTAGCAAAAAGTATTTCCTGGTAAGGAAAAATCATCATATAGGTACACTGACATGTATTAATATTCAAATAAATATTAGGACAAAATCTTCCGAATTGTGGGTCTGTTACCGGAACGAAGGAAATATTACTGTTATAATTTTTCCCCAACGTATGTTATACACAGGGGGAACCATTCCACCAATGGCGCAAAATGGAGGGAGCTCAATCAAACACACGGGCCGCAGTGATTGTGCTCAGGGAGATGTATTACCGCTTGATGATATTGGCTGGAGTGAGCTACAATCTGTAGCAATTGTTACAGTGACCTACACACCGTTCTTATATTTCAAGCAGTAATTTTAAACTGGCCTGAAATGAAATTTCTCAGGAAGAAATCCTTGTTACCCTGCCGATTAAGGCCGTCGCTCCTACTAGTTTCAGTTAGTACAAATGTAGTAGGTACTTAATTTCCGACTACGCCAGAAGAACGGTTATGTTATGTTTTCGAGCGTCACTTGAAACGTTCTAGAACTTAAACAGTTTGATGGATTTCATTTAATGAAGTGTCTTGATCTTTTTTAATTACAGCGGATGCCCCCCTGTCCAATTCAAGTTATCAGTAAGGATGCGCCCTTTGCTCTCATTTCCGGTTCATTTATCAATCAATTTACTATCTATTTTTAGACCTTCATTAAACCAGTATCATTATTCAATACCGAAATAAAAGACTAGGTACCTATAATCTGCATTAATTCATTCTACTAATTAAAAAGCTACTAAGTACTAATAAAGCAATAAATGTATACCATCACATAGCTTTAGAAACATATGCCACATACAAAACATAGAGAACTATTCCACTAATGGCACACAATAGTGGGAGCTCAATCAAGCGCGCGAGTCGCTGTGATTGTGCGCTTGGAGATGTATTGCGGGTCGGCGGCATTAGCTGGAGCCCTCGTAAATAGCGCTCGTGTTACGTTTCCTATATGACGCTAATAAATTTATTCTATTACGCTGTATAACTGAAATTTTGTCATAATATAAGCAAATCGCTCGTAGTCCGGTTGCTTGTGTGGATCTTGAGAGATCGTCAAAGTTAGTCAACTGCGTCGCGGCCAGAAAATGGATCGGTGACTGCTACTGGCAAAAATAAAAAACTTAACATAGCAAAGTAAATTATTATGAATCAAGTTTTTATGGATAGGTAGGTATGTATTTGTTATTACCAATATTAACATGGTGCCATTAATAATTGCAGATTTAATTAATTAATCAATACAGAGGTAGGTTGGCCATGTAGACACTTAGTCTATATCTATGCAAATAACTTAAGTAAACATAAAAAAATCCCTAATATTTAACGCCCTAAGGTGATTTAAACATCAATGGCCTTTGATAAAGTAGGTAATATTCGATTCCTATGATTTACATAAATCAGATATACGGGTGCAATTTCATGCACCTTATAATGTTGGTGTTGCTCCTGGTACAATATCTACATGATTATAGATCCTTTATCCTGCCTAGTTGACAAACCCGTCACGTATGCGAGCGTGCTGGGATGAATTGCCCGGAACATCATGCCTACGCCCACTCATGAGTCCCATCCCAAGATTGCAAATTAAAAATTAATTTAAACACGTTTTGCTAGCGTTATTTACGTGACAATTGTTCTGATGGCATGATCATGCTGTTCAAAAGGGCATTAAATGTATACTCTTTTATTTCATATGCTAACACTGCTCAGTCACATGTTTATTAAAATCTTGTAATTTATTTATGATTTAGATGACGATAACTAATGACTTTTTTTATTTTTTTATTTGTGGTGTCTTTGCATTTATTGACAAGTTTCTCGCTACTCTTCACCTTTTATGTCGACTTTCTATATTAAGAAAATTATATTATTACGCAAATAAAGTTTCAACAAGGCTTACCAATATCACAGATATCTTAAAGTTCGTGCTCAAGTGAGATCGTGAAGTCCGACTTTAGTTCACCCCACAAGGTGTGACCACTTAAACCACTCCAGTCCTTTTGAAAAAGTATAAAAAACAACTCGAGTTGTTACAAAACTCGTAATCCCAAAAACGTCTGTTCCTAATTTCTTTTCCGATTTTAAAAGAGCCATCTTTCATTTACGACGACATTTAGAACAAGGAAATTTTGGGCTTCGACACGAAGTTTTGGCAATTTCCGTACTTGGCGACGCTTTTTTTGTGACCCATACTTTGTCGTTAATCTTGGGAACAAAAAGTCGCCAGGCCCGCCGAGTCGTTACTGTAACAGTGTAAGACGACAGATTTAAATTGCCCGCCCAAATTGGCGGTCAACGAATGACTCTAATCTTGTACGAATAAGGACGCTAATTTGAATATAATAAAACTAGCTTTGCATAAAATACCGTCCATCAAAATTTTCTTCACGGTTTTATTCATACAAATACCGTTTTCCATTTTTCTTGGTAGAACTATAAAAAAGAAAAATCCGGATGCGAAAAATGTGGAGCTATAAAAAAATAATAATACGAGTATATCCTATGTCACTGTCACAATGGAGAAGAATCTTTGACACTCTATTATGTTAAAATCCGTAACGTTTTGGCTCTATAGCATGCCAAAAAGATCGAAGTACATACATACAATACAGACATACAAAGCTCGAAAAACTTTACCCTCCTTTTGGCGCAATCAAGAAAAAAAATACTTGTAGCACTTAAGAGATTATCCAGGTTATACAAGTATATCACTAAAAATTGTCCGAATGTCGACATTTTCAACCTCTAGGATACTTTCCTTTTTATTGGAATACATAATTCCGAATATCATCGCTACAGCATAAATTTATAAATTTACGTCAGTGTAAGTGACAAGCGAAAGACACGGGAATATAAATTATCAACAACTCAATATTTTCACTAGTAAATAGGCTTAAATAAATAAGCAGAGATCTAAAAAGGATATCACGAACTAATAGTTAAAACATACCTGAGAGAATATAAATAAATAAAGTTATTTTTAAATTGCATATCTGAATGGAAGTACAGATAAAATTAACCAATTAACCGCTTTGAAAATAAGGCATAATTAGAGAGAGATTTAACGTGGTCAAAAATCAGTTAAAAATATTTGAACCGCCTTTCAGTTCGTACGTGTCGCTCAATTTTTGTTCGCGCGGACACGTTGCTCTTAAAAAATGTAAATTTAAATCGAATGTTGGGCCGAATTCCGGTAAATAATTTCTATTTCTCTCACAGTAAAATTCCGTGTATAAAAGCTTTCGGGATGAATGAATTTTTAATATCACCATTACGCATTAATAGAGTTATTATCTTTTTTTACTTAAAGCTGGTGACTGTTACTAACGCTCTAGATATTTAAAAACTAAGTTTTTTAATCCATACATTTATAAAGTTACCTGTAATAAAATCACGATGCAAAATTTACGATCACAGCATTTCCTTGCCTCCTTAGTCGTTCCTTGTAAGTAAAAATTACGACAGCGAAGGTTCTTACGATGTAAGCCCCATATCGGAAATTGGTAATATATTACTGCAAAATTTTATGTTTCCGTGCTTTTTATAGAGCCATATATTGGAGCTTATTCTATACTGAAACCATTTTACGGCCTCGATGATCAAAAGTAGGTGTTTTATAGCATTCTAGTAGAATAGATACTTAATTGTAAAACATTTTTTTCAATAAAGTCTTTTCGTAAGACATAAAATATAATATAGAAAATAATATTTAAATAAAACCACTCTAATTCAGGTGTCACTTAATCCCAGCGGAGTAAATTCAAATTCAAATAATCTATTTCGTCTTAAAAACTAACAGCTCGCTTAGCGAAAGTTGAAACTTTAACTGTTATGTCTAATGACTGGTATTAAGGAATATTATTAGGTAGCTTTCCAAATGAGACATAAATTTATACATTTATATACTACTTTGCTAATAGTACGGTAATATTTTTTCGTTATCGTTGTTCTTATTTACTTGTATTTAAGGGTATCAAACTATTACATAGTTTGCAGAAACTGAATAACAGACGAAACAATATATTTTGTTCTTTTCTATAAAGGCAGCAGATGGAAAGTTACAGCAAGAATGTAAATAAAGTAACGGCACAGCCTGAAGTTTTTACTTTGCGGTAAGGTCTCGGAGAATAAATCAAGTTACATACAAATCTAAAAAGGATTTTAGTTTGCTTGTTCTTTCAAGTAATGTCCTATTTTCTGGCCTTTTTTATTGCTTTTTTACCCGTGGGTAATGTTTTTCAAGTGAAAGTATGTATGTTCATTTTTTACCACGCCCCAGAGCCTAATTGGATTGAGGGATTTCAACTTGTAAGGTGTTATTTTGTTTCTATTGTGACAGTGATATAATTTTTTTTCATTACATGCACTCAATTTTAGGCACTCGGATTTTTGTTTTTCTAATTAATCTGTAACAATGATATTTTTCGTTCAGATCCAATATATTTAATACCATGGTATCTTGTAAGAAATAGTTACATACTTATATACATATACATACATCTCATTCTTGCTCTCCCCCAAATAAAAACGCGCTTACATACATCATACGTACGTAAAGCGGGAGCATTTATTTTATTCCTCCACCGTTTCTCTTACAAAATGTGAATAATATATGGAGATAAACCGAGGCCTCCCGAAAGATATTTAGGCTTCCATTTATGTGATTTCCACGTGTTCGTCCTCTTTAATGTTGCGTTCGTAATTTGTTTATGAAGTGTACCGGAATAAAGAAAAGAGCTTCCGCGAATACGTTAAGCCATCGATTCTAATTATATTTAGATAGAAGTCTCCGTAGCCAAGATTGGCCCTTCGAGAGAGAGGGGTTAGGGGTCCCTTAGGGGTAGGTTTGCGCTATTGTCTATAAATTACAAGTAACAACGTTTGACATGTTTATAATAATACAAGCTAGAAGACCCGCTCTGTGGTCGAAATTCGACCATAACTCATGTCTTTAGGATCGATAAGATCAATATTATGGAATATGTTATAGCATAATTATAGCATATAGGACAACACCATTATGAGAAATTCATGCCTGCGTGTGTCTTTTTTTTATTAAATAAAATTTTTTGAAACTGGAACCCTTCACGAAATATATAGATTTTCTTTTAAAACAACCATGACTTAGGAATTTGAATCCACAACTGAAACTATCTACGGCCATGGTAACTAAAAAGACTTTTTTTTCTTCATCTTTATATTAAGAGACTTAAAGTTTTAGGGATTGTAGTTTGTATCCTAGCTTGAGCTTAACAATATTTTTTCTGAAAATATCAAAGGGTTCTATACTTACTAACTCTTAAGTAATTTGTATAAAGTTTCCGCACATTTTAAGGATTATGTTCTCTGAAGCGAAGCAAGGTTACTGGTGAAACAGGAAAAAATGTGTTTTATTTTTTAAAACACAGCCTAGGCGGGGCAGAGCTACGTTATTACCAAAAAAATAGCGAAGCACTCCTCTCCTTTACTAAGTAGAGAACATCCTGCAGAAATAGTTTGATACGAAACCAGAGATGGTTATTTATTCAAACATTTTCCTTAATACATTGTGATAAAGAAGTGGTAAAAGCATTCCTTCCTGTCAATCTTTATTCAAAGAAAATACTGGTAGAAAAAGTCGGCATTGTAAAAACATACAATAAATATTAATATGCTATGTTTCAATACGTTCAGTTTAATGTTCTGTTGACGGAAAATCATTAATGATGCATTACTAAGGACTGGTTTCTACTTATTGTTGTGGAGGCCTAAGACATTATGTACTCCATCACGCTGCACCAATGTGGATTAGTGAGGGGTTAGTCTACCCAAGTGTTGAAATAGCAGCCATTCATACACTATCCGACCGCGCCAGTAATTGTCTAATTTTATCGACCACTTACCTACACATGAACGACGCAAGCCGGGCGATGAGCGGTTCGTTTTTTCTTCTGTTACAGCATTTATAATATAGAAAGATTCAATTCCCAGGAGCGTTGTTTTGTGAAGTTGCAATAACGGCTGTTTTTATATCAATTTACTTGGCTCCCTGAGTTGGGGGAAGTTTTGGTTGCAAATCTTGATTGATAGCTCGTACGGGGCCATCAATTTCCACCCGAGAGAGCATTTGCACATTAATGGGCACAAGTAAATTAGCCGCTCCAACCTCCTTTGCGCCTTTAAATCGATAGTTAATGTCTGCAGTTAACGTACGTAAAGTGATGTCTAGAGCTCTCTCCCGTCTTACTTACTAATTTTGTGCTCGACTAAATTAAGTGTAAAGTTAAGTGAACGGTAACGAGTTAGCTTTATTTTGTTACGACTTAATCCAAGCATAGAACAAAATAAGTAAGTACCTAATACAGTGCTAAGTATTTTTTTACGTTAAGTGCTTTTTAAGCACCGTAAAACAAAATAACAGAAGAAAATCAAATAGGTATCAGAACTCCTTGTACAATATCAACAAATAACTCTCTTAAAACTAGGTCGAAACTAATCAATCATAGGTGTATTTGTAATTAATTTACCACATTTGTGTACAAAGTGTACCATAAAAAAAATCAAATCTGAATTTTAAAATCATTAAGTTAAGGATTTATTATAAAGAAGTTCAGGCATTACGGTAAAATTTGAAAGTACCTTTTAATAGTCCTCTAGTAGTAGGTATACGTATATCGAAGCGATATCCCTTATATGCAATCACCTCTTATATCTTGTCTTGACTACACGAGTCCTCTGAGAGCGTTTTGGTCAATAGAGCATGCAACATTTGCGGTTTCTGAAGCTTGTGAGAGCGATATTGCGAGTTGTGTCCCCTGATATTGATGCTAAAAGAAAATCACGACCTTATCGATACGAATGTAATAGGTATAAATGCCAAAGTAACTAACTCTTTCTGTTTCCTTTTCACGACTAAACTATTGGACCAATTTAGTTTTTGAAATTTAGATTTTGAAAACGGGTAGTTCGAATCTACGAAAAGGATATTATAGGTAGGATATGTTTTATTCCAATTCATGAGTGTATTTACGCGTCTGATAAAAATACTTTCAAGTAATATCAAATGTAGTGTCGTGAGATAAGTTAATAAAAAACACTCTTCTTAACTATTTTGTTGCAAATAATTAATTATTTTTATCGAAACGAAGCGTAAAATTGTTAAACTTAATGAAAAATAACCAATAATAGTGCTGTTTCAATACTTTTGTAAGTGTTCTTAAGGTTCATCTTGATTTTACAGTGTAAAATGTAGACTACTGATATACCTACACTCTACTCATGTCATGTAGGTACCCGTAAGAAACTGTAGGGAATATTTTGTAGCGTATATTTTTATGGCTCTATTTCGATCAACATGTCGACTTTATAGCTGTACTTTATCGAAAAATGGTCTAGGTAAAAGCTCTATTGACAGCGGTTTCCAAACTTTATAAGGTATTTTGATATCAAAATAGCAATTTCACTATGAAGCTTTTGATATTAGATAAATAAGTTCTTCAATACTATTAATTTCATTAAATCTACTCATATATTAATAACATATCATACCCAAAATGTTAAAATGGCACAAAGTAATTATTTATTTTGCGAATTTAATTTTGTGTCCATTTTACATCTTTTTAAAATAATCCTTTTATGAACCATTCGGAGAATTAAACAATTATAATATTTTGGTATACCTATAATTATATTGGGTTGGCAACTAAATCATTCAGTACTAAACTTATTCTAAGTAAAACTTCCAATCTCTAAGTTGCCAAAAATAAACAA
>LGAG01000291.1:0-10333 GCA_001278395.1 Lerema accius | reverse complement strand
CCTAACATAGGTTCAATATTTTATAAGACTGTTTCAGCCCAAAGAACGGCTAGGCCCAAGCAAACTTACGACGTAAAAATATCGTTTTTAGCCAATTTCAATTACCGAAGTTTCTGAATTATCTCGTCGAAGCGTATTTACGCCAGCTTCCGATATGGCGACTGGAGTCGGAAAAATGTTACTTTTTTGTTTGAAAATTTTTAATGAAATAGCAGGAGTCGGGATTGTTCCCTCGAGGCAAGTTCGACTTCGTTCTTGCTGTGAATTTGCTTAATTAAGAGAGAGGCTACGTGCCTCGGTTTCTTATTCGTTATGACGTTTCCCAATGAACGCAACTTTTATCTTATTTGACGAAGTATGGAGATTTGGCTAATGCATATTCATCATCGGAAAAGTTACCGGGTGTGACGAAAACCCTAATTAACTGAAGCCATTTTTCCTGTCGACATTTTCCTTATACTTCATTCATTATGGCACGCTGATTAGCAAAATAAAATGTAGTACGTAACGTACCTCTATATAACAACACTTAAAAATTATACTTTATTTTTTTTTATTCACTATTTATTTCGTCACATTTAGCCTTCACCTCTCACGTTTTAAAGAGACAGGAGGCTTATAATCCCCCGAGCATTATATAATGTTTCGAGTATTACAACTTCTACATTACTAAGTAAATACATAAAAGTAGCGTATAAAACTAATTTAACAGCTGTCTGATACAGAAAAAGCCTAACACGCGCAACATATAAACACAAGGTTACTTAATTTCTCGCCTAATAGCCCCGTCAGAGAAATGAGATTAAAAAAATAGCATTTACTAACTTAGGGCGCCTTCAAATTTGACGCTAAAAGCTGCGTGGAGGCAACGCGTCTGAAACGCTGCGGCTGCCTGCTCACACTGTGAGAGGAGACCCGAGCCTAGCAGTGGGACAGTTAAGGGTTGCGATGAACTTAAAGGAAGTAGGTAGTAAATACAAGTAATAGGTTTCAATTTAAATAAAATAGAATAAAGGATAATTTTGAAGTAAGGTTTGTAATCACCATTACAAATAATCAGTATTTAATCAAAATGAAATTTAAAAACAAATATTTCAGAAATAATAATACCATGGTAATTAATTATTTATCAAAATTAATTACACAATTAATTAACACAGTGCTGGTTGAAGACCAAACCCTGGTGGTGGCGGATATTGACATAGGGATGTCTCACCACCGCATGGTTCGCAAGAGAATCTCCCATTTCTGTGAAATAAAGTAATATTTTTTTGGCATTTAAAATCGCATTCAAAAATAACACATAATTATACCTATATATATATATATTTTTTTTGTAATATCAAAATCGTAGAAAAAAGGTTTTTCTTGTATCATTTACCAAAACAACGCTACCTTAAGTAGTCACGCAATAAAGAATGATTTGTGGTGATTATTCGTGTCCCTGTCTATATCATCCAAAACACAAAGAACTACCCACCACCCGCACACATACTCATGTACACATACACACACACACACACCACCTTTTTGCTTGAGTCAACCGCCAAACGACTCGTAATATTCGGTTTGGGGGGTTTGAGAACCAGAGTCCACTTATATCAGAGGCTACTACCTGTCTCAGCGGAAGCAACGCATCTGTCACTAACTTCAAGTGCGATGAATAATAATGACTACTAACTGGTCTACAAATATTTACTAACAGGAGCCACTTACTGAGGTCCAAAAGGCGGAATCCCTCCGCATCTTAAGGTCTGAATAATATTATGGACATCATACTCATTCACGTCCTCCTAAAACATAAAAATTTACTTACCAACAATTATTGCATTGGTTATTAATTTAAAAAGATATCATTTATCAGTATATACATTATATTTTGTTCTCCATAATGTCACTCACAACCATTGAAAACGAAGGCTGTTGAATAATTGACTCGTTATAATTTTAACTACTGTGTCATGATGAATAAGGAGAAAGGAAACAACCAATTGATATTGAGTGTTACCAAAATTTTACCAAAAAACTGTATTTTAGGAGGGTGACTTTTGAGAACTGCTTAATTTACGAATACATGGATAATATCGTTGATATTCAACATGAATCTAGAATTTTTATGCTGAGCTGAAACAGCAGTTCTGCTGTAAAAAGCCGCAGCTAAAAGTATTCCACCTTATGATTTGAAAACACCTACTAATCAATTCTAATATTACTAACGAAATTTCACATTTAATATAATCAAATCAATGTGAGGGGCCCAGGTCATAGTCCACCACACTAGCCTAGTGCGGAATGGCAGACTACACACACCTTGGAGAACTTTATGGAGAACCCTCAGGTGTACAGGTTTCCTTGCGATGTTTTCCTTCACCACAGCAATTAGAAAAATTAGAGGTGCGTGCCGTGTGTGAAGCCAGGAACCAACATTCAAACTACTAGGATATCACTGTTTACATCAAATCAATCAACAATGAATTCAATACCCACATAGTAATCATCATTGACGACAAGTACAGGAGCGTTTACACAAGCGCCTTGGCACTGGACAGTATCGACCCCAAACAGCCCATCGCTTGATAGACTGCCTTCACAGCAGCACGCAGCTTCCTCAACCGTGCGGAGAATGAAGTCGGAGCCTCGAAGCATGCAAGGTGTCGTCACACAGACCTTCAGATGGAATTTTCCTCTAAACTTCCTGTAACGGTAAGCAGTTTATTATTTGAATTCGGGCTGTAAGTTACTGAAGTTAAAAAAGATGGAATTCATTTACAGATCGTATGTGCCTGCCTTCCCTTTTTGATGAAGGTATCTTTAGGGATAGGTATATACTAAGATAGTGTGCTCTAAATCAAGACTACGTTTTTATTTAAATGCAATAATTTCCGTCAGATCGGGTGAAATATTTGTAAAGCATTATATTACATCAAATAAAATAAAAACGGTTAAGTATTGGTTTATCCACACATTTCGTAGATTTATATAGTTGTCGTAGTTATTCGTTTACTTGATGAAACTATCTACTTATTATACATATCCTAGGCCCTAGACGGACTGGATATAGTAAAATTATAAAAAGACTACAATTCCCTACAGCTCTAGTTGACTATATTGTGTCTTAAAGAACCTACCTTTTATTCATAGTATAAAAAGTAACCCATTCATAGACTCTCATGCGGGGCATTTGTAGCATCTCAGCCACTTTGTGCATAGCTGATATCGGGACCCAGCCTATTTGTCGCTGGACGATATCCGTCGCAAAGCTCACCGCAGACCGCTGAGCACCCTCCGGATAATTCTGTATTATCGCTGCTAAGCGCTGTAAGCAAACAAGAATGTACATACGGTTATTATTAAATACCATTAATAATAGGTGAGGGACTTTTGTTTTGCCTCTACCACTGACCACTACTAATTTTACTCCAAGATATAACTAGTTTTCAGAAATAGTTATTGTAGAAGACGCGATTTGTTTTGGCCATTCATCAGCTACTGTTGTAGAGATCTTGATTTTCTATAAATTCTCATGTAAAGACAATATACGAGAAAGGGGTTTTATTATTAACGTTCACGTAAATTAAAGAGGTGTAGCATGTAAGTACTACAAATTAATTCCTGGCCTACAGATAACTAATTGGCTTAGCCTATTTAATATAACCACAAAGGTTGCAGAAATAACTGCCTAAATATTCCGATACAGTACACAATACGAATTAATCACTAAATACAGACTAAACGTGTCAGAGGTAAATTTACCGAGGGTTCATTATAATTGTATTTTGCCGGGATGATTATCACATTAATGTGAGCCGTGAGGGATTGAATCGGAGTAATATCGAATGTTAGTTCCAGGATTCATGTTCACAATAAAATATTACAACTTGTGACGTCAGAATCTGATGCTGTAACCATGTTAGAATTAAGAACCATTTTTCCTGATCATCCAAACAGCGAAATGATGAGAAGTTTACACCGCGAATTGCGCTGGTCGCTGCTAGCGTTACCAATATTTTTTCTTAATAGTAGTCGGGTAATAAGATTCTTCAATCATCTGATTAATTATGACCACGCTTCTACAGTAATCGAAAGACATTAGACTGTGGCATTACTGCTTCACCTGAGGCCCATGGCAAATTCATTAGATGGGGCCATAATTTTAGTTACAGATCTAATAAATACAATGTTCAAAAGTGTAAGAAATTTTAGAAAAAAGGTTCATGGCCAAAGGACCAAATGGTCTGGTGGTTCTTGGGGCTGTGAGGCTTGGGGCCTGTGGCATTTTGTCAGATCTGACACCCTATAGTTACCCTTCTGTCCAATAGTCGAGATAACCCTCAAACAAACTACTCGTTGTATTTCAAAAAACATGTCAATCTAATCGAAGAATACCGGAAATTAAAAGAAACATTAATATGAAAACATGAATTCTACATCTAAATAAATCAATCTTCGTTTCCATAGAAAAAACGAAAACGATCCACTTGTTTCAGTTGTCTTATAATTCTTCTGGAACAACATGCAAAATCGAACAGAGAGAAAACAATCCCTTCCATGAATAAAATATTTCATGAATAAAATTATTATAACTTCGAAACGTAGCTCGACATGGTCAAGATCCGTGTAAATGGGAGTAATTCATTTAAGCAGTAAACCTCTTGGAGTCTCGTGTTGCCCGGGGGCCCAATCAGACGGCTTAAGTACTACTGGAATGACAAGAGGAACACCTACGTTATTATATTGTGCGAAGAGTGACGTGAAATAAGATAAAGTAACAAAGATATCACTTTATCTACCTTTTTTATTAAATAATATTATTTACTTTCTTCTTTTTGTGCGAAGGAACAACGTTCAGACCCATGGGCTATTAAGGTTTGATATCAAATTAAAAAAGATTAATCTGAACAAGCTAATGATGAATGTACGGATGTTAAATGTACCATCTTCCGTGCAAATGCCTTAAAAAAGGAAAACTTATTTCTTATTACTAGAGGATCCTCTCAGTGGTCAAAATTCAACTATAACTCGTTATCTAGATTAAGATTGACAGGCTCAGTATTACGGAAAGGGATATAGCTCCATCTTTTCTGACACTACAAACATACCTGTAAATTAGCCTCAGTAAATTCAAATGGAGTGTCGGGATTGTTGTCGGGACTATCTCTATGTACATTCAGTTCTTCACTGCGAAGACACGTTGAAGTAGAAATCCTTCTGATAAATCCTAATAGCTGTGAAAATCAAGAGTTTGTGAATTCTTGGCGGTATATTAACTTGAATTTCAATATAAATTGTGTAAAAAATATGTTGTCGTCTGCAAATTTTTCAAAAAGGTGTGCTCAATGAGTTGGATTCGATTTAAATATAAATAAATGAAAGAATATGTTTGTAATTCTAAAATTCTGTTTATTGCTTTGTAAAATGAACGACGATAAAAATATCACTTGTTATAGCAGTGTTATATTATAATACATATTATGCAATACCTAAATGTTTCTTAATACTTACATTTTTCAAACTATAACGTGGTATTATTTTGAGCATTTTAATTCGTTCGCCTGTAAGTTTATGCGAGCTTTGATGTGAATTTATCAATTATTTTGACAGTCTTGTTTGTGTTTTTTATTTGACTGATGATAGTACCTCTGTAGTTCTGCTTCTGCCACAAAATAGCGCTCTTTGTAATGTGGTCAGGGACGTAACTATAACTTTAATTTTCAGAATACAGAACAAACCGAATTTGTATTCTGAGCTGTACTTTTATTATAAATATTATAATTCAATTTTATTTCCACGATTAATTTGAACTCCGATTTGTTAGTAGCTATCGTGTTTTAAAAATATTTCATGATCTATGTAAAGCTATTTAACGTAACATATTTCAGATTTAATCAAAAAGATGATGCTATACTTATATATTTTACGACGTCATGTTTCTCGGAGAATGTCTTCCTTTCGACGTTGCCGGAGCAGGAAAATTATGGCAATTTGTGAGGTGTGCATGTTTCGACAACATAGTAAGTAACCCGGCTTAAATTTTAATAATCTAGATTCCCTGACATGGTATATTATGCCTCAACTAAATAATAGCTAAGCTAAGTTTAACGTTTATATCAACAACAGGTATCGGTGTCATAAAGACAGGATAGGAATATTGAAGTATGAATTAAAAGGGAGGTCCTTAAGTCCAAGTCAACGTACCCTGTTTTGAGTGAATAACGGACAAGGATAAATTAGTCAAAGCATATAATCTATTTTAATAGATACTGGAATAAAATCGTAATATTCACTAGGTGCAATATCAGCGCTCAATATCAAAACCCGCCCTAGGCGAACATCTTAGGATCGTTATTGAGCTCATAGAAATTCGCCACGAAAGCAAATAGCTGCAAATTCAGCGTCGCGAGCTATATTTATTAGTGCATAACCTTAACCTACGAGTAAGTAGGTATAGATGTAATATTTAATATTAAATTTCCCAATGATGCGACGGCACACATTATCACCATTAATAGGCATTCGTTGGTCACATTGTAATATGTAAAATTAGTTACCACACATATAAAGTTTAAAAGGAAAATCCATAAATGGTAAAAAGACATAAAATTTAGGGATGTTAAAAAGCAACTAAGTAGATGCCAAAATAATGTTTCTATACTAGTATGTTAGAAACATTTTTCATTCATAATATTCCACCCACTCTATACCATTATAATAATGTGTTATTTTATCAAAATATCTACCAATATTATAAAATATTGGATAAAACGGTGAAAAACCGCAGTCGGATCAAGTTCAGCGGGCGTTAATATTCGCTAGGTGCAATATCAGCGCTCGCTGTGAGCTCGCCCGAGGCGAACATCTTGGGATCGTTATTGAGCTTATGGAATTTGTACGGAAGTAGATAGCTGCAATTCCAGTGTAAACGATGTTTATTAGCACCGCCTAACTACCTTAGAACAATTGAAAACCGTTTAAATATATAAATATTGAGGATGTGCTTGCATACCCGTTTCCGGGATGCGTAAATGCAATTCCCAGCAATAAAAATGTTTGTTTCCTGAAGACAAATGTACAGTACCAAAGGGGGGATATGCTACGTATTAAGTTTTGTAATGTTATCGCTATTTATATGGAGCTATATAATGTTTAACCTATGTTTTACTAAGGTACAATTTCTAATACCTATTTGTTACTTTCAATATAAAGTTTTACAAACTTTAAAATAGCAACTTAAAGAAATATATCAGGTTTGTTCTTGGACTATAAATAAATACAATAATTTATGAGATCAATACTATCTTCGCATGAAAGTAATGTACAACAAATTAAACCACCTAATATATCACTGTTATCAAAAGTACTGATGCACAAAAGCAAAATAACTTTTATTTTACTGAACTGGTTGTGAAACTTCTTAAGGAAACTGGAACCGAAAGGACGCGGAACGATTTATTCTCTTTGTTTTATGAGACAATTAAGAAAGGAAGGAACATCGTCCCGTTAAGAACATTTCTGTTTCCTGTTATAAGAAGAATGTTTTAAATAGCGAATCGAAACTTGTAACGATTCATGTTAATTACTGCTATAGAATGGGAGCAATTACAGATGCGGATTTCTATTCTATTATTGGAACAGTTTTGTATGTTTTATTTAATATAAGAATCAGTGTTTGTACTTCAAAAATATTTATCGTTACTTTATGATTTTTAATTTTGAAACTTAAAGTAAAAATTTACTTTACAGAACAATATTGCTTTTCGCAGCTTTTAACGTTAGTTAAACTTGTTTATAGCCACATCGCTTAAAAGCTTGTTTCTCGTTGAGTTTAAAACATAAAAAAGTTTAAAACATGCGGCATGAAATAAAACTGGTTTGTAAAAAAAAACTTTAACATTTTAACAGTGCACTTCGGCCGCCTTGTTTGAAACTACAACTTTTCCATTTAAACTTCGACACAACTTACTTTCCTTTTATGTAAACTGAAATGATCGCGATTTTATTATAGTAGGAATAATAAAAATAACTTCCTACGATCAAGTATCCTTAAAAAGATTTGTTGAAACCAATGAATCCGTTGGTAGTAAAATAGTTTAAATTATTTTTTTTATTACGAACGCATTCTACACATTAAATGGTACAACAAATTGGTTGTTAACAATTGGATTCGTAATATTTGAACATATCTGTGCGGTCAATTTCAAAGTATTTTGTTTGGCTTATTTTAAGCTGAACACAAAATTAATTTTTGAGAATTTACATAGCACAGTACATTCGATAATTGAATGGTAGCGGTGGGTTAACACAGAATTGAGTTTTCAGTTTTCAGGCGTCAAATAATTTATTATTGCCGCATATATCGGCAATTGTTTAATTGTTGATTGTTCGATCAAATAAAACAATGATATGAGTAATGTCTATTGTAATACGCAAATTATAATTTTATAATCACTTGTAGCTGTAGGTACGTACGTTTATTTGGCTGTTTACAAAGTAAGTAGATCTCTTTTTCTTCTCTTTATTACAAACTGATGATAAGCTGCAATAAGGGTGTGAAATACGTTACCTAATTTATTAATGATTTCGACATGTGCTACATAATGTGACGATCATATTTCGGCGACAATTTGAAAGCTTCCGCCTGTTGCGATAGATAAGGATGTAGCGTCAATCTCTGTGGGTCGCTCTATTTGGGCAGGATCAAAGTTACGGAAGGGGATTATAAGGGTCTGAGATAAGCTCATTTTCTAAAGCTCAAATTTGTACCTATCTCTGCCGTCGAGATGTTTACGAGTCGACTTTTTGTAAATGCCTCGCTAGCACCGGCCCACTCATTTCTTAAATTAGCTTTGACAAATGACACTACAAATTCCAATTTGTAATGTCATTAACAAAATGCGTTCCATTTTCAAGTTCAAATAGGTTAGACGGTATTTTACACAAATATTTTTTTATATGTAGGCACTAACTACAATATAAACTTTGACCTTTTTTGCCACACGAAATACTTCAACAACACTTAGCGGCTATCATCTTTTAAGGAACGATTTAATCCCTCCGAAGCATAAAAAGGCTCAAATACTTTTTGTCACTAGCAGTCACCCATCTTCATACTGACCAAGCTGCTCATAAGGTCTAAGTACGGATAAGTTAGAATAATTAAAGCAACTATGGAACCTATCATTGCAAAAAAACAGATAAAAAAAAATAGTGTTGTTTATTTCACGAAGAAAAATATTTTAAGTCAACAATGCAAAAAACAAGAAAAAGATTTCAGCATTTTAATTTAATAGTCGACATTATTTCTTAGACCACTCAACATAATAAAATAATCTTGGCGGACCAGAATGAATCTCGTTTATGGAAATATGAGTTAATTGCTTCATAACACGTTTACTTTGACGAGGGTCCGAAAAAGATACAAAGAGGCTCTCGCCAAAAACCTTTTAACGAGCACATTACCGTTGAGCTCTCGTATTATAATACTTGACATGTTGTAATGTTTTCACGACTTCCCGCGCAAATACAATAACGCCGGCCATACAACAAAAACACTCTCAAAACCTAATCACTTTCAATTGGATACATTTTGCTGGCTCATTGTTGTATTATATTTTTTCAGTATTTTAATGGCGATACTTCTCATAATATACAAAGATACAGCAGAAATAAAGACCTGTGACGTCATGAGCATTGCGCAACCTGACGGCAATTTTTCTTTTTTTTTCGTAAAAATTAGGTATCTTTATACTTAATCTCAAAAACCCGATCCAAGAACAATGATCTGTAAAGATATTATTTTTTATCTATTAGTTTTCATAGTTTTATGTAGCTACAAGTAAGTCATTTAATTTGCCTGAGGTTAATCGGAACTATCATACTTCATGCAAGTCGTGCAGACAGGAATAGCCGTCCAAATAAACCAATTACATTACAATACAACCAGTAACGCAAATTCGTAGAAAATTTTTGACTCTATTCTTAATTATTTACTACTTTAAAACATTAATATATTACTTTAAATATTTATTTATAATGGGGACAAAATGCTCTTTGCGCGTGGCCCCTTCTCTTAATTGTGATAGAATTTATTATTTTTTGGTTATTAATAAAACTCATAACTCATATTATGGAACCATTTCTTTTTCGTAATGACAGATTACACATTTCTTCTTTTCTAGCAACCTCCAACACGCACCCTTAATCTGGCATAACATTACATTGCATATTACATTAAGCCACAGTGCATCAAACACATTACAAGAACTTACATTAAAGAAAAAATTACATTACAAGAACTTACATTAAAGTTTACACATCATCTACACATAACAAAAAC
>LGAG01000287.1:269942-296147 GCA_001278395.1 Lerema accius | reverse complement strand
ATAACGGAGCAGTATATTGCAGAACAAGGGCTGCCCCGTCTTAAATACTATATTATACGTCTTATACCTACTACAATAAAATTAAAAAAAAAAAATTTTTGTATTTACAAAATTGAGCAATTTTGTTAAATTTTCCAAAATTTTACTACGGGGCACTGAAATGCTCAAATGAACAAAATAAGGGCTGGAAGAAAATTCTCCAACGAGTAATGTATTTATAAATATTTATAGCAACCCAACAAGTTCAAGAGATCGACGAGTATCTAAACCCAATAAAATCCCTTAACGATCTACGTTCCTCACTATCTCAGTTTACAGCACCGATAAAAACTTTATTCTGCGGTCAACATAAAAAGCGAATTTAACGACGTCCGGAACCCGGTTTCCGAATGTACTACTTTTATTTGTCTACTGTTGTTGTGTGATGAACGAATTGATAGTCACACATTGTAGAAATGTTTGAGGAAAGACGTATAACGGAATGGTTATCGTGTCAAACCACCTTTCTGTGTTCGATTCCCATCGCAGCAAAGATTTCGATTAAAAATTTAAATTTCTAGGTATGTTCCTTCATCTGCACTTGTCTGTGGCACTCAACTCAGGAAATTTTAGTGTGAAGCTACGAGTGTGTAACGTAATTTATAATTTAACGAAGGAATGGATTAGGATACCAAATTTGGAACACCTTGATCATCCTAAAATACAATATTACGTTTTTAATGCGTAAAATGTTACTAGACACCCAAACCGAACAACTGTTTCGTGCAAAGCATTTCAATTACTGCTTTTGTTTCATTCACAAAAGAACAGCCTTTATTCATTCCTTCCTTTCATCAAGCCGAGATTCTTTTGTTTTATGTTGTTAATTTTTTTAAAACGCCACGGAAAGACTTTGGGGGTATTCGTCGAAATGCTATAATGTTGACGGACCCTTTTATACGAATCCTTTTTGTACAATCAATTTATTAGTAACCAGAATTAAGACTGTTTTATTTATAGAGTTTAAGGTAACGACTTATTAACTTTCCTTAAACGTCAAAGTAACCTTTAAAGCAACTTGTAACTTGAATAAGCCGAGAGGTTACCTACTTTTCTACGCTTTTCCACTAGGAATTGATAAAGGAGTTAGTGGATATACCAAATGTCGTAAGTGTTTTTACCAAAAGCCTCCAACGATATCTTACGGATCAAAGATTTAAAGTTTCTTTTAGCTACAGCGTTCGCGCTACTTCGCCGAAAATCGCTATACAAATGCAAAAATATTAAGGCCCCACTTTGAACTATCAGCCATATCCTAACAGCTATAGTCTTACGAGTAATACAATTAAAACACAGTGTACGTGAATTGCCACTGAATTCCTACTAAAGGGCTAGACCGATTTTAATTAAAAAAATTGTGACGTATTTTATGGGCATTCTAACCACAGTTGGACCCGGTAGGTGATTCTGATGGCGAGATACTTCAAACTATTTAGCCAAAAAAAAAAAGTTGACGTTAGCCAAACTATTAAGCCGCATCGCCATACCAAAATTTGTCTGATGTAATGAGCATACTAAAAGTACAAGAAAATTGAATATCAGGAGTACCTGATATGGAAAATACATGCAGGTCTAAGTCTGCCCGTTCATCTAGTTTTATATAATTTTAAATCGCTAATTTCTGTTTACAGTGTCACCGTGTTGTAACACAAATATTTATAATTCATATTATTATCAATTACCTACACATCCTCTTTGCTGACTAGATAATAATATCCGTTACACGCATTATACTGCGTGCTTATCTATTGCCTATTTTTCGTGTGATACATAAAATCCAATAAAAATGTTCAACTCAAATCCATTTTTCACATTGCCGGTAACGTACTCGTATATGTATAAAATGAACTATGGCATATATTTGAGTTTATTTGATACTTTCTTATGATACATTGAAATAGTGATGTGAAATGACAATTTATTATCGAAAACAACTCAGAGATTTGTTGGAAGTAGTTCCAGATTAGAAAGTTTTTTTTTTAAGAGCCCATTGGAAACGTTACATGAGTAAAAAGGTTTAATAAAACAAATAAAAATGTTTACTTAATATAATTGAACGAACTGTATATTGGAATGAAAATGAATATGTACTGTACATACTTTATATGAAAACAAAAAAAACACCAAAAAAAAGTGCCATAAAACGGCATATTTAATCATATTGGTCAAATGAGGTATTAAATGGGCGACATTTTTTGAGAATGTGTGCAAGCGAAAATAAGACTATTTAAAAAAATATTCAATTTAGAAAATTAAATGCCCATTTGTGTGGTAAATAACCAATAACCAATAATTCCAATCTTATGAAAATACATATATCGTTTATATATCTTACAGTTTATCGTAAAATTACAATTGATAAAATTTATGAATCTCTACACATCACTATTGTTAATAAAGTACCGCAATTGCTTACTTCACAATCGTTATTAATTAATACGGGACTTCATGACAGCACAAACGTCAATGCGGCCATCATAGCGTGCCGCTGGTTAAGAATATGCACCATAATGCGATCCATAGAAAATGAGCCGTAAGGTATGTAAATACAGTTGAATTTGTTTTGAATTATTTTACATGTTACGTTGTATTGTAATTTTCGTGGCTACTTCGTGATTATGACATATCAACAGGGCCGTTCGGCAGCCTTAAAAAACAGGACGTTTTGGTCAATATGTGGAAATCTATCAAAGCGATTTAAAAAAAAATCGAATATGACCAAATGGGAAAGTATCAGCTTTGTAACAAAAAAAGTATTATCAAAATCGGTCCACCCAGTAAAAAGTTCTGAGGTAAATCAAGTATAATATAATTATGCCGAATCCCTACCGGTGCTCACTCAGCGGGAACAAAGGCATGAAGGGATGCCAGATCTTTTGAATTGACATGATTTTCAGTCGTATTGGATCATCACCCATTGAATAGAGCCATGATAAGAATCGCATTCATGTGATTCGTTTTGATAAAGATCGACAAGATTGTATCATTCTTATATATGAAGTTGATCTGGCTAATGGTAAAGCCAAGTCAAGACAAACCAAGCAAAGCGCAAATGTACTACCTATCTATTCTCAAAGCGTTTCATCGTTTCTTACAAATAAACAAAATTCTGGATATGTCAAATGTAAACTTTTGAAACACTGGAAATCGCCGGCGGCTCCGCCCGCGTAATTTTTCCGTTTCTGGAATATATTTTTTTATTGCTCCTCTCCTATTCATGTTATTGTGATGGTATATAGCCTATAGGTTTCCTTGATAAATGGACTATCTAACACTAAAAGAATTTTTTAAATCGGTCCAGTAGTTCCAGAGATTAGCGCGTTCAAACAAATAAACAAACAAACAAACTCTTCAGCTTTATAATATTAGTATAGATTTACTGTTTCTATAGCTCCACAGCGGACGAGTAACTTTACTAAAAATGTTGAATTGGTAGGTATTTAGTGTATTTGTGTAGTATATGATGTGATATATGTATACATGAGTGTGCGTACATCCTGTCGAATTGATAATGGTCAAAAGTGTCCCTAATCTAAATAAAATGGGTTTTAGTTAATAGACATAGTACACAGTTCAGTACATTTGTTTTCAATACCGGAAAAGCTAGGCAGATGAGATTTACGGAAATAAAACTATTATGAGTAATAATGTTAATGACTGAACTAATAAACTGAACATTAATAGAAAAAAATCTGACTGCTGAAAATTGGGGAATATCATTTAAAAAATACAGCCCATGACACTTTCACAATGGAGACAAATTACATAAATACCTAATGAGGTATTGAGTAATGAGTTAAAATGCTTCAAACCGTTTAGGCTGTACAGCGTAACAAACAAACGTACAAACATACAAACACTCGATAAATAAAATTAAATGGCTAACTGTGCAGAATACGTATAATATTTATAATCATATATAATTTTCCTCTCACCTGTCCCAATTTTTCGTATTAATTTATATTTGCATGGAAACAGGCTATAGTCAGTTTTGCAAGGTTATAATTTTTTTCTCAACGTAACCCTAATTCGTATTTAGGAAGTTGTTAACACAACTTTGTATACCTATTATGATAAATACTATTTTGAGGGATCATTGTTATTTAATTATTCATTATTAAGCGTCAGTTGACTGTACACGCGAGCTCTTGAGATAAATTATGCCTGTGCAGTAACTAAGATATTTAAAAATAATACAAGTTGTAAAATTTGACAAAATATACAGAGTATTAAGTCATAAATACAGTACCTCCAAACGGTAAGTCAAATTATAATATAAATTATGTTAGGTTTTTATACGCTTATGTATAAAATGTAAATTAATGATTGGATATTACGTAAAAGTGAAGGCGAGTCCTCACTGTCTGTACTTCTGCAGACTATGAGTACCTACTGCGCACTACAGCAATATCTTGTCACGGCACGTGTTCGTCTATCGATCCCGAGATTCTATGCAATTTTGGACTTAGGACTTTTTTTTTGGACTTCCAGATCTATTGATTAAGTATCTTTCACAATATAATTATTTAAGCGAAGTTAATTATATATAACCACGTTAAGCCGTCGGTCCCGGTTGTTACCGTTAGGTGACGATCGTTAGCCATGTCGGAGGCCTTTGGGCGGCATAAAAATTTCCGACACTTGGGTTAGCCTTAACCGCTCCGACAATCCGCACTGGAGCAGCGTGGTGAGTATGCTCTAGCTAGGCCTTCTCGGTTATGAGGAGAGACCCGAGAGACCCGTTCTCAATAGTGAGCCATTCGTGGGTTAAGGCCAAGCGAAGCGAATCTTAGTATGGCTATGGTGGACGTTCCCGACATAATAGTCTTTGTTTGCACACACGTATCCGTAGTGATGCCTTGACTTTATGTTATTTACTTGACTGCACCAGAAGGAAGGCAATGATTTTTGTATGTATATTATATCCATTTTTCTGGCACGGCATATCGAATTTTAACGGGACTTTGTAATCGTCTCCACTTTGGGAGTGACATAGGTTTTATATTTTATTCATTACGACGCTTTTAACAGCAAAAAATGTATAGCAGTCAGATTTTCTCCCTTTATAAATTACTGTATATTTAATTTACCTTAATACTAGTTTAAAGTTGCCTAATATCAAAAAAGTGACAAACGAATCCGCTAAACGGGAAGAGCAGTACTGCAGTGCAGTCCGTAGTCCACTGTATGACATATTGAACGAAAAACAAACTAATAACAATTGCTTTGATAAAAGAAACAGAATGAGAAAGAGTAACAATATAGAGAAGTTAATACAGCTGTGTGAAAAACACCACTTTAGCTACTATGGCTTGTAACCATCACTATTGGAGAGAATGGACTTGAGCCAAGTGGGACTGAAGATTTTGATGATCTAACAACCCTCTATAACAAAAATACTACGAATACGAGGCGGATTACAGAATAAAATTTCGAACATTACAGCTATATAATTGTCATGCTAAATAGAATTATTTTGCGTTTTCCAGGTACAGGTAAACGATGAAGTGGTGCACAAAAATAAAATGTAAGTATAAATTACGAAGTTGTAATATAAAGAGTAGTTAATAGAAAACGAATGCTAATAGGTACTGATTTTACAATTTACATGTAACAGAAGTAAAACAAAACTAAAAATAATTATAACAATAATTTTTCAGGGACATTCTTCATCTTCAGTATGCATGTGTTGCAATGCATGAGTTCCGGATGCGATATTGCCTTCAATAATTGTATTATTGATGTCTACTGTTCAAAAGATAATTTTGATCGAAACAGTTTGATAATTGAAAATAATGATGATGATTGTCTTGAGGAAACTATAAGATTTCATTACGATGATACAGATAATTATTATCCATTACGATTCAAAACTCATTCTTCTAATGTAGGCAAATACTTATTTTCAAGCTATACAAATGCATTTCTGCTCTTAATCGTTTCGTTAGAAGTAACGAACTGCCAATTAGATCACATGTTTTATATAGGAGATATGGAGTACATAAAAGCTCTTAATTATTCAAATAATAATTTAACCGAGGCCCGAATAAATAGCGAATATGAAGATAAGATAGATTTAGAGGTTATCGATTTATCACATAACTCTATTAGTCTTATAATAAGCCACAGGCCTGGAATTAAGAGACTAAAAACGTTGAATTTATCTTACAATTTATTGGTCAACATTACTCGTGGAGTTTTTGAAGTTTACAGATACTTAGAATATTTAGATTTGTCCCATAATAAAATTGTACGTATCGACAACTATACTTTCGAGGGATTATTGAATATAAAATATTTGAATATGTCTTACAACAATATTTCTGACATTAATGTATCGCTTTTCCGATTTGATAAACTTGAAGAACTTTATCTTGATAACAACAATATCGAAAATTTATCAATACAGAATTTTGAAACCTTAGTTAATTTGCAAATATTAACGCTGAATTTTAATAAAATAAAAACCATACAGGAAGAAACATTTCGTAAAACAAAATCCTTAGTTATACTAAAACTACATCATAATTTACTAGTTAATATACAACATGACTTATCCTTGACAACGACTAGTTTAAAAACCGTCGACTTGGCCAATAATTTGATCGAATGTCTTCCTAAGGATTTGTTTAAAAATAAAAATATTACCTCGTTTTCTATTACTGGAAATAACTTAAAAGGTTCTGTTTCCAAAGGCATGTTTGAAGGTTTGCAACTCGTCACTGAACTAGATCTTAGTCATCAGGCAATAACAACTATTGAAGACTATGCTTTTCTTGGAATGACCAAATTAACAACTCTCTTGCTAAACAATAATGAGATAAAAGCTATTTCTGAACGTTCATTCAATACATTGTTAAGCTTGAACAAATTAGATTTATCAAACAACTTAATTACTAATATTAACTTTAATAAAGTTGACTTAATTAGACTAGAAATCTTCGATTTTAATAATAATCATATAAAACAAATTCTACGTGAAGACTTTCGAGATTTGAATGAATTACGTTATCTGGATTTTTCTCAAAATAACATAACGAAATTAGAAACTGCTTCCTTTCAAACTTTACAAAAAATTGAAAATTTACTTTTATGCAATAACCCTATTGGTATTTTATCAAACAATAGTTTTGTCGGATTGCCATTGGTTCCAGTTCTCGATTTATCACAAACTTCTATAACTACTATTAACAATGGGTCATTCAACGGCATGCTACAACTGCAAGATTTAAATATATCTCGAAGCTCTGTAAACAAACTTGAACATAGTGCCTTTGTGAACACAGGTAATATTAAATCAATCGATCTTTCTTTTAATAATCTCACAGAATTTCATGTCGACGGGAACGATCTGAAAAAGTTAACAAGTCTTTACTTAAACAATAATGCCATTTTGCAAATATCTAAGTACACTTTTAAGCACATGTCAATGTTGAATTCGATTATTATATCTTATAATTCTATTCGGATTATAGACGACAAATGTCTTCTAGATCAGGCCAATTTACGTTACCTGGATGTCTCGTTTAATAATAATATTAATTTAAATTTTAATGCTTCAGTCATTAATAATACTCCAACACTTGATACATTATTAGTATCTGGCGTTGAGAATGCTACAGGTTTTGAATATACCGGCGCTACAAACGTAAGTAAATTAGAAATATCACAATTAGGAATACGCAATATTTCTATGTTGCATCTCCACACGATGAGGCATTTAACTCACTTAATTTTGAGCAATAATAACATTGGTGTGATTGATTTTAGTACTTTTAAAAATACGAGTGCCCTAGAATGGTTAGATCTGAGTTTCAATAACGTTTCTTTTATACAACCAGGTACATTTAAAAACAATATCGTCTTACATAGTCTAAATTTATCACATAATTCACTTACGTCACTAAACTTCGGCAGTTTTCGAGGATTGATAAATTTAAATTTACTAGACATATCGTACAATAATATACGTGATATAGGAATTGAAAGGTTTTACTATACACCAAAATTAAAAGTGCTAATTGCAGATCATAATAAAATTTCTGAAATAAGTTCAAATTTTTTCTCTGGACATATTAACTTAGACAAACTTAGTATTGGACATAATCCACTATTATGTGAAAATGTAATTATGTTAAAACGGGCTAAAAATGTCACAGTTAGTGCTATAAATATAGATGAAAACAATTCTGACAATATAGACGGAATTGTTTGCAATATGCCAATTAATAATAACAAAGTACCTCAGGAAAGGTACTTGCCCAATATCAATACTACTATCAGTGAAATATTACTAGATTCATCAGAAAATAGGGCATTGAAAATAATGTCAGACAAGAATGATACTGACGTAAAAGATTCATTTGACAAATTTGTCAAATATGCCGTCAATCAAACAGTGCAACTGAATGATATAAAAACTGAAGTAGAAAATGGATTCCAAAAGACAAATGCATTATTAGAAAAAGTTCTAAAAGTTTTATTAAGGATTGCTAAATCACAAAATAAAATGATTGGAGAACAGAGCAGTAACCAGGACATCTAACATAGTAAACCTTACTTATTATGGGCCTAATACATAGTATTAGGCCAATAAGAATAGTTATTGGAAAAGTAGTTGATACTTAAAAAACGTTTATTGATACTTAATGCGTATCTTATGTTACTTTCCCATAAGATTTTTGTTATTGTCGTCTAAATCTTTAGTGAATTTAAAAGTTATTTTGGATTTGTATCTTAGTTTAATTAACTTTTCACAACTTATAACTATATAGGTATTATCTACTAATGCTGTATTGTAATAATATTATATGGTGTTTGTGTGATTCCATCGCATTTTTCATACTTGAACTAATGTTGTATACTTATATGAAACCCAATAACTTAACAAGCTGTAAAACTTTGTATTACATAATCTTTTTGATTTGTAATGTAAGTAACTACATTTCATTAGTTGTACGATAATCATTTAAATCTACCTTGTCTTATAGTAATGTAATAAATCATATTATTTCAAGTTTGTTTTTTTCTAAAAGTGTTTTAACCCTTTTAATAAACTTATCAATATGAATAGTTAATACAAAGATGCTGTGCAATTATTTAGTTTTTTTTTGTTCATTTTTGATACCTTCTGTGTAGTAAATGTTCATAAACATTGATGAGACCATGGCTGTGGTTGTGGTTTGTGTGTATTGCTAGTATCTAATTAGTAAAATTTAATCGCTGGTCGGTCATAAACAAGCTGTCACAAAAAATTTGAATTCTTGTATTCATCATTCATCATAAAAATGTTGATTAACTGATAGACACGCTACAGCCTAAACGGATAGACCTAGAAGCAGGAGACTTGGCACAGAGGTTCCTTTTAGAGTGTAGGGGAGCACTAAGAACGGTTTTTTGGAAATTCACACTTTAAAGAGGGGAAATAGAATAGGAGATGAAAGTTTGTATGAAAATTAACCAAATTTTAAAGCAAGCAGTTTGCAAATTCGTATTTAGGTTTATGATTGGAAGGGATATAGAACCTTATTCAACGATTTTTAAAAATCAACCCTTAAGGGGGTAAATATCACCCCTAACAATAGTATTGAAATCGGTAGACTTAGAAACGTGAAAACTATAATTTTCGCAAGCAAAGCTGCGGGCAACAGCTCGTAGTAATATGAAAAATTAAAAAGCGCGGCAATAGTTCCTTGAAATTGAAGATGGCAGCTAACGCCTAGGTACTATCGGTAATGGGTGATATGAGTCGTTGAGAATTTTCTTGTTATATTCAAAGTTACTGTTATATTTATAATCTGTCAACTACATTGTAAGTAAATTGCTTATGGAAACAGGAAAAGTCTATATTCAGATCGGCAAGGTCATAAAATATTGTACAACGTTACCCAAATTTGTACTAATAAGGAAGTTGGTAACATAACTTTGTATATCTAACTATTATGATAAATTCTATTTTGAAGGATCATTGTTATTTAATTATTCATTATTAAGCGTCAGTTGACTATACCCGCGAGCTCTTGAGATAAATATGCCTGTGCAGTAACTAAGATACATATAAATAATAAAAGTTGCAAAAAGTGTCAAAATATACAGAATATTGAGTCATAACTATTGTACCTCCAAACGGTAAGTCAAATTATAATATAAATTACGTTAGGTTTTTATACGCTTATGTATAAAACTAGACGACGCCCACGGCTTCGCACGCGGAAGAGTAGTTAAAAAATATATTGCATTTATCCCAAGGGAACCTATAATCAGGATACAGTCTATCTCATGTCCTATTCCTGGATGCAAACTATCTGTGTGCTAAGTTTCAGCTTAATCCATTTAACGGTTAGAGCGTGGAGGACTTACAAACATACACATTATACAAACATTGATTTCGACCAAATTTGATTACCATAAAAATGTTTCTAGTGAGTTAATCTTAAAAGATAGACATATACTGTCGCGGACATTTTTTTAGATCATTTAAAGCGGAATAATTCTTCCATACATATTTTTTTGATATCTTGAACCGTTTTCGCAGCGCACGCAACGGAAGCCCTCAAAGATGAATAATTTTCCCCGTTTTATCCACATTTTCCATTATTTCTTCGCTCCTTTTCATCATAGCGTGATGTTATATAGCCTATAAGTTGCCTCGATACATGGTCTATTCAACACAAAAAGATTTTTTTAAATCGGTCCAGTAGTTCCTGAGATTAGCGCGTTCAAACAAACAAACAAACTCTTCAGCTTTATAATATTAATATAGATGTAAATTAATGATTGAATATTACGTAAAAGTTAAGGCGAGTCCTCACTGTCTGTACTTCTGCATACTACGAGTACCTACTGCGCACTACAGCAATATCTTGTCACGGCACGTGTTCGTCTGTCGATCCCGAGATTCTATGCAATTTTAGACTCTAATAATAAACTAATACAATCCAAAATGATTATTACCTTTTACAATGTAATATATTGTTTAAGCGAAGTTAAATGTATAAGCACGTTAAGGTAATGATTTTTGTATGTATGTACAAGTATGCCCATTTTTCTAGAACGCCCATACAGCCCAAACGGCTAAACGAATTTTAACAAGCCTTTGTAATCGTCTCCATTTTGGGAGAGACATAGGCTCATAGGCTTTATATGTATATTTTATTCATTACAACGCTCTCAGCAACAAGAAAATGTATAGCAGTCAGACTAATTTCCTATATTAATTACATACTACATATTCAATTTACCTTAATACTAGAGTTTAAAATTGTCTAATATCAAAGAAGTGACAGACGAATTCACTAGACGGAAAGAGCAGCAGTGCAGTCCATAGTCCATTGTATGACATATTGAACGAAAAACTAATTATGAATAATTGCTTCGATAAAAGAAACAGAATGAGGAATGGTATATAGAATATAAAGAAGTTAATACAGTTGTGTAAAAAACACCACTTTAGCTACTATGGCTTGTAACCATCACTATTGGAGAGAATGGACTTGAGCCAAGTGGGACTGAAGATTTTGATGATCTAACAACCCTCTATATCAAAAATAATACGAATACAGATTAAAATTTCGAACATTACAGCTATATAATTGTCATGCTAAAAATAATTATTTTGCGTTTTCCAGGTACAGGTAAACGATGAAATGGTGCACAAAAATAAAATGTAAGTATAAATTATGAAGTTGTAATATAAAGTAATTAATATAAACAAAACTAAACAAATAATAATTACAATACGTTTTCAGGGTCTTTCTTCATCTTCAGTACATTAGAATACATGTGTTCCGGATGTACTTATCAGTACGATGATTGTTTCATTGATGCGTACTGTCCAAATGATATTAACATAAATAATTTAGCAATGATAGCTAATGAAAGTGACTGTTTTGATTATGATATAGATTATAGGCCTTGGAAATGTCCCGATGTAGATGTAAATGATTCAATACGGTATATTCCAATACGGTTAAAAACTGATTCTATAAGTGTACTCAGAAGTATATTTGAAAATGACTGTGTTACACAGTTACTAGTGTCCTTAGAAATCACGAACAACAAATTAGAAACAATGCCTGATTTTCCACAAATATACAATCTACAATCTCTCAATTATTCGAATAATAATCTACATGTGGCCAAATTGTTTAACTCTGCATCATCGAATATAATGATGGTCGATTTATCACATAACTTTATAAGTTCTATAGACTTTAGCTATAGTCGAGGTACTCGTAATTACTCCTTTATAAGGAAATTGAATTTATTTAATAATTTATTGACCAACATTACTGGTAAAATTTTTGAAACAATCTTTCACTTAGATTATTTAGATTTGTCCCATAATAAAATTGTAAGTTTCGACGGAGTATCGCGTAAAGTAAATTATAGTCTTACATACCTTAATCTCGATAGTAACAATATAGAAAATTTACAGAGTTTTGAAAAGTTTGGTGCGTTGCGGACTTTAACTCTGAACTTTAATAAAATAAAAACCATACAGAAAGACACATTTAGTAAAACAGTATCTTTAGTTATACTAAAACTACATCATAATTTAATAAGTGATGTACCAAAAGAGGCATTCTTGACAACGACTAGTTTAGAAACTATCGACTTGGCCAATAATATGATTGAATGTCTTCCTAAGGATTTGTTTAAAAATGAAAATATTACCTCGTTTTCTATTACTGGAAATAACTTAAAAGGTTCTATTTCCAAAGGTATGTTTGAAGGTTTGCAACTCATCACTGAACTAGATCTTAGTCATCAGGCAATAACAGCTATTGAAGACTATACTTTTCTTGGAATGACCAAATTAACAACTCTCTTGCTAAACAATAATGAAATAAAAGCTATTTCTGAACGTTCTTTTAATACATTGATAAGCTTGAAAAAATTAGATTTGTCAAACAACTTAATAACTAATATAAACTTTAATAAGGTTGACTTCATTAATCTTGAAATCTTAGATTTGCATAATAATTATATTAAACAAATTCTATATAAAGATTTTCAAGATTTGCATGAATCACGTTTTCTGGATGTTTCTCAAAATAACATAACAAAACTGGAAGCTGCTTCCTTTCAAACTTTAGAAAAAAATGAAAATTTACTTTTATTTAATAACCCTATTGATATTTTATCAAACAATTGTTTCGTCGGATTGCCATTGGTTCCAGTTCTCGATTTATCACAAACTTCTGTAACTGCTATTAACAATGGGCCATTCAACGGCATGCTACAACTGCAAGATTTAAATATATCTCGAAGCTCTGTAAACAAGCTTGAATATAGTGCCTTTGTAAACACAGGTAACATTAAATTAATTGATCTTTCTTTTAATAATCTCACAGAATTTCATGTCGACGGGAACGATCTCAAAAAGTTAACAAGTCTTTACTTAAACAATAATGCCATTTTACAAATATCTAAGTACACTTTTAAGCACAAGTCAATGTTGAATACGATTATTATATCTTATAACTTAATCCAGAGTATAGATAACAAATGTTTTCTAGATCAAACCAATTTATGTTATTTGGATGCCTCGTTCAACAATAATTTTAGTTTTAATGCTTCAATTATTCATTATACTCCAACACTTGAAACATTATTATTATCTGGCGTCAAAAATGTTACAGGCTTTAGATATACTGGTTCTGCAACTGTAATAAAATTACAATTATCAGAATTAGGAATAAGTAATATTTCTGCGTTGCATCTTAACTCAATGAGGCATTTGACTCACTTAATTTTGAGCAATAATAACGTAGGTAAGATTGATTTTAGTGCTTTTAAAAATATGAGTGTTCTAGAATGGTTAGATCTGAGTTTCAATGACATTTCTTTTATACAACCAGGTACATTTAAAGACAATATCTTCTAACATAGTCTAAATTTATCACATAATTCACTTACGTCTTTAAATTACGGTAGTTTTCGAGGATTGATGAATTTACATTTACTAGACATATCCTACAATAATATACGTGATATAGGAATAGAAAGATTTTACGATACACCAAAATTAAAAGTGCTTATTGCAGATTACAATAAAATTTCTGAAGTAAGTTCCAATATTTTTACTGGACACTTTAACTTAGACCAGCTTAGTATTGGACATAATCCACTATTATGTGAAAATATAATTATGTTAAAATGGGCTGGAAATATCACAGTTAGTGCTATAAATAAAGATGAAAACAATGTTGATAATATAGACGGAATTGTTTGCAATATGCCAAGTTATAATAACAAAGTACCTCAGGAAAGGCACTTGCCCAATATCAATTCTACTATCAGTGAACGATTATTAGATTCGCCAGAATTGAAAATGTTTACACACAAGAATGATACTGACTTAAAAGATTCATTTGACAAACTTGATAAACATGTCGTCAATCAAACTGAACAATTAAATTATATAAAAACTGAAGTAGAAAATAGATTCCAAAAGACGAATTTATTACAGGAAAAACTTCTAAGAGTCTTACTAAGGATTGCTAAATCACTAAATAAACTTATTGAAGAACAGTGCTAAAAAGTAAGTAATCTGGACATCTATAGTTGTCACAATTTAAGATGCCCATTTTGGCAGATGTCAGTGTTGAAAACAAACTAACTTTATAGAGGCTTCTTTAAGTAAATGGAACAAATATTCATATAGCACGAATAGTCTGATGCTTACTAATTAATGAATTATAATGGTATATCTGAAATATATATTACTTTTGGATATTTACATTATTTTTAAGTTGTATTTATCATTTTATTTTTATCAAAATCAATTTATATTGTAAATTGTTTAAAACTGCAGAAATATTATAAACATCGTTACAATGTTTTAACCGGAACCGGAAGTCACTAGAGGTTGACTCAGGAATCCTAGCATGAAACCAGATAAGAAACAAATCATAATCGATATGGTACCGAAATCGAAACTTTGTACTAGCGATTTATATCAAATCGAGAAGCTTGGATCTTCATCTAAAAGCTTTATAATAATGAGCCAGAGCGACAGCTTAACGTGCCATCTAAAGATAGAAATGCTTAAGAATTTTTGCCACTAGCCGTCATCCTTCTACTTTCTGACTGCGCCTGCAGTTACTGAACTTCTACAACGCTTCAAATTCTTATAAAGTTAATAATAATTAAGATAATTTACCAAGATGAGTAGTTCTCTGTATAAACTTCAATGATACACTTATAAATTTTAATTATCGAAGCGATTAAGATCCCTTACAATTTAGAATCGATTTATTGTAAAAATCGGTTTCTTTGGTGGGTCGATTTTTTGTCTATATATCTATTGCCACTGTAATGACATCTGCCAAAATGGGCCTCTTAAATTGTGACAACTATAATAAAGAAAACTTTACTTATTAAGGGCCAACTTTCATTGGAAATTACATATACTACAACTAGAACTTTTGTTGATACTGTTAATAAATTTTATTTTTGTTTGTGTCTTGATTTATCAATTTTCCACAGCTTATAGATATAAATACTTATAGATATAAATTTTAATACTTATAGATATAAATTTTAATGCTTTATTCTTATTATCTTTTGTAAGTGTTGTAACATCACGTTTTTGAAACGGATGTTGTACCTATACTTATATGAAACCCAATGACTTATCTAGCTGTAAAATTATGTAGGTATTACATAATCTATTTGATTTGTGAATGTCAAATTATTTTCTTAAAACAATAATTTCCAAACATAATTCCTAAAATTTCACTTTATGTCATCAGTTATGACTACATTACTCACTACATTTAATTAGTTGTACGGTAATATTTTATATCTAGCTTGTCTTAAATAAATATAATGTAATAATTATTACAAGTGTTTTTATTTCAAAAAGTGTTTTAACCCTTTTGATAATCTTATTTATTATGAATAAGTAGTTATTACTATCACAAAGCTGTATGTGCAATTATTTAGTTCTTTTTTCTCACCTTTGAGACCATCGTTTGGCACCATGGCTGTGACGGTTAGACGATTCCCTGTTATTTTTAATATCTATCTAGGGATTAACATTTATTTATTTAAAATTTAATCGCTGCTTGGCCATAAACAAGCTGTTACAAAAAAATTACTTCTTGTATTAATTCCCTCGCAATTTGCTTTTCTCGTCAAAATGCGACTACAAACACGCAATTTTTTTCATGTTTCTATAAAACACTTTTTTGTGATGAAGTACTTCAAGTTCGTTCTCCGAGGGAGCAGCATCACAAATCGTGTTACTTAGCGCCAATGGAATTATAGGACGAAAACTAGCGGTATCAGTAATGATAGCCATCCTACTTTATACCTGACTGCATAGAGGGTAATGTTTTTCGAGCATATGTATTATAATATGGACATTTACACGCCCTAGGCGCCTAGAAACGCTCATAGCCCGGCCGCGGCGGTTTGCGTCGATCCTAAGCGATCGACAAAGTTAAGCAACTGCGGGCGCGGTCGGTAAGTGGATGGGTGACCGCTAGTGGCAAAAATATCTTGAGCGTTTCCGTGCTTCGGAGGGCATGTTAAGCCGTCGGTCCCGGTTGTTACCATTAGATGACAATCGTTAGCCATGTCGGAGGTCTTTGGGTGGCATAAAAATCTCCGACACTTGGGTTGGCCACTAACCCCTCCGCCAATCCGCACTGGAGCAGCGTGGTGGAGTATGCTCTAGGCCTCCTCAGTTATGAGGAGAGACCCATGTTCAGTAGTGGGTCGTTAATGGGTTGAGGCCACACGCCCTAGAGCAAACTGCGGAATAAGAAGAGAATCCGAGACTTCAATTGTACTTGCCAAAATCCTTGGTGATTTCGTGTTTTCGGTAGTGCTTGCTTGTAGTTACCCGCAAAGCGAAAGGTCAAAATGGATCTTTCGGTCATAGGGCCATAAACAATTAATCGTCATTTTTCTCATAAGCGTGGTACATAGATAAGAGTATATGTATACTGCGCGGTGCAACTGTTTTGTAAACGATGTATACATACATTATATTACTGGCAATTTGTATAATAGGCAATTTGTATTACCTATATACATTGCCTAGGCAATTTTCACATTAAGTTCTGGTACGGTAATGTATGAAATATTAACCACTAGACGACGCCCGCGGTTTTGCCTACGAAAAGTAGTTAAAATATGCATTGGATTCATCCCTAGGTCATCTATGTTCAGTAAAATATTATGATCCAGGACAGAAGTTTCACTTCAATGCATTCAAACGTTAATGTCTGATTTCGCCAAATATATTTATATAAACGTCCAAATTATCCCAAGGGACTTACAATCAGTATGACTAGTTTCAGCTTAATCCACACAACGATTAGAGGACTCCTTCCTCCTCTACAAACATCCAAACATCTTTACTTCACAAACTTTTACATTTATAATATTACTAGACGAAGTCCGCGGCTATGTCCGCGGAAAAGTAGTTAAAAAATATGAGATGTATCCCAAAGGAACTTATCGGGATATAATCTATCCTATGTCCTATTCCTGGATGCAAACTATAATTATGTGTGCCAAAATTCAGCTTAATCCGTTCAACGGTTAGAACGTGAAGGACGTCCAAACATCCAAGTATCTAAACATCTTTACAAACACACTTATATTATTAGTAGGATAGTAGGATTAGTACCTACGATAGGATTTTATACTTAAATTAACAGCACCCCCAATAAGTATGGAAACGATAATTCATATTGAATTTTATTATAGAATTGAGACCACTATCTTGAATCTCGAAAAGGATGTTACGAGTATTTTCGTAATGAGCTTCCCCAATAACCGCAGCTACGATGCCAGTACCTATTGATATCAATAAAAATAATCGAGTCCGCCATCTTGAATTTTGAAATAGACCTTATAGTCGTTATCAACACCCTCAAAAACCATGAAATAAATGGGTATCTTTTCTTCTTTATTGTTTCGTTTTTAATGTAAAAAAATGTCCACCACCTTGAATTTGAAACTGATGTTACTTATATTCGTTATCAACACCCTTAAAAACCATGACCACGGTGCCTTACGTAAGCCTTTACAACGACATCTTGGCTTTCAAGCATTGGAGTTGGGTTAGTATTATATACGCCCCAATACAACTGTATAAAACCTGATTAATATATAATTCATAAAACTTAACAAATATAAATCCGAACCGATTCATTTCACACATTCCCGAATTTCCCGATGGACCAAATAGTATTTTATACAATCCATACGGATTATAATTATACGTTAAGTATACGTAATATTATTTCATACATTGCCCATACGCCACCGGCATTTATACATTGCATAGGCATTGTATATAATGCCTGTATTATAACATAATACAACACATACAATGTCTCATTACCTACACATCCTCTTTGCTGAGTAGATAATAATATCCGTTACATGAGTAGGGCGCTGATACTGCAGGTTTGTCGGTTATTTATCGTGTGAATAAAATGCGGGGATTCCCTCTTTAACTGTGTTGCAATATCAAAACAAGCGTTATGGCTGGAAGTAGTATTTTTCTGATGCGACAACCGCCTTCGTTATAATTTATCTTTTACGCCCCAGAAACAAAACTATATTTAAAAAAATATATTCCTTTTCATTTCATAGGTAGGTATATAAATCTATACATAATAAATAAAATTGAAAGTTGGGGCGCTCTGTTTGTCTGTGTGTTTGAAAGAGCATCACGCCACAACGGTTGATTTGACAGAACAATGGATAAAATACATAAATAATCCTTAACTCAGGGCGTTATTTAGGCTTCATTTTCTTTAAATTAGTCCGCTCTATCAATAGTTGTATATACATATAAATTTGCAGAAGACTTGACGAAATCCTTTTTTTAGATATACAGGGTGGCCATCTAAACTATAATAACTGTGCTATTGAAACTTTATTATGTTTAATAAGATTACTATTGACAATTACTTAATATCTCCAGAACTTTTATTTGCATAGTACAATTGTAAGTCATAAAGCTTTAAAAAACTACCAAGCGCATCAAATACGGGTCGTTAATGTCTACGTATCGCATAACTAGTCTTGATGGGTCACTACCGTACCCCAGATCAACTTCATCCAACGATACAATCTTGTCGAACTTTAAAAGATCAATTCGCACGAACGCGATGTTTATTACGATTCGATTCAACGGGTTACGATTCATTACGAATAAACTAATCGATTCAATTTAAGAAATTGGGCATCGTAAAATGCGTATATTCTCGCTGAGCAAGCACCATAAGTTTGACGTATTCCCTGTTTTTATCATTTGCCTGCCACATTATTTGTCGAATAACTTAGCTATTTTTAAATTATTTAGTCTGTAGCTACAGCGGGCGGTTAGCTTTATTAAAATGCTGATTTGGTAAGTATGTAGCGTATTATGTGTGGTACATGTGTAATAGATACAAGAGTGTGAGTACAGTACGTCCTGTCAGCAGAACTGATAGTGGACAAGAGTGTCCCTAATGTAAATAAAAGAGTTCTTTGTTAATTGTTTATTGTCATACTATTTACAGTTCTCGGATTACGTCAACAAAAGATATAGCAGACGGTTCAGTAGATTTTTTGTTCCATTACCGAAATCTAGGCTGATGAGATTCGCGGAAATGCAATACCAATAATAATGTTAATGACTAAACTAATAATCATCAATAGAAAGACGAAACGCCTTACTCCTGAAAATTAGGGAATGTCATTTCCACGATGTAAACGTATTCAAAGATACTTTATAAGATAAAATCCGTCAAGTCGTTTTGGCCGTACGATGTGTTAATGAAATTGATGAACAAACATAACCAACAGCTCGATTTGATTGCGGCAAAATCGACGATATTCAACACATTTTGACGGAGTGTGTTGGGTCGGAATCGTTTAGTTAAAAAAATTGGCCAAGGACGATGGAGATAGGCATGCTGATAAGCATCCTGTCTTCTCCTTTGTCGGAGGAGGTACTGTGCAGGATGGCTAGTTTGGTACTTGTAAAACATTAATTTAATTGACTGCGATTGTAGGCTTGTGTGTTGTATTTACGGGACGATTATGGTCGCTTAACGACAAAGTCCTATAATAAATAAATAAAAAAAACAGCTCGATAAACATTATCCCCCTTACTATGAAGCAGAATGTATGTTTAATATAATTTTCCACTCACCGGTCCCAATGTTGTATCTCAATAAAAAAACTGGGATAAATATTTTTTCTAGCCCCCAAAAAAATTTATCATCGTGATTTCGTTTCTTTATTAATTTACATAAATAACGCAAGCAGTCAATATTCAGTTCTGTAAGGTCATAGAATATTTTACAAAAGAACCCTAATTTGTATTTAGGACGTTGTTAACACAAGTTGTATACCTATTATGGTAATTACTATGTTGACGGATCATTGATATCTAAATATTCATTATTGAGTGCCAGTTAACTGTGGACGCGAGCTCTTGAGATAAACATCCCTGTGCAGTAACTAAGAAACTTAAAAAATAATGCAAATTAATTTTTTTTATCAAAAATAAACAGAATAATAAATTACAAAAATTGTACCAATAAACGGTAAGTTAATTATATTATTACAATAGAAATTACATTAAGCTTTTTTCAATGAATTTATTTAGGGTGCGTACAGATTAAGTAACATGTTTTATAACTTCGGTTATATACCAATTATCTAACATTGTTGTACTTATCACAATGAAACTTATAACAAGACCGTACACATTAAAATAATCACAAATCGTCCACATTTATACAACATGTTATTTAACTATGTTTTATAACATGTTTTGTAATATAGATTGTACGCACCTTAAAAGTCAATTAATGATAGACATTAATATTTATACAAATAATAATAATGTGGTTCGACAGACTACGAGTACTGCCGCACCACAGTAATATCTTGCCTCGTGTTCATCTTTACCATCTCGAGATTCTAGGCAATTTGGAACTCTAATAATCCTACTAATCCTACTAATATTATAAATGTGAAAGTTTGTAAGGATGTTTGGATATTTGGATGTTTGGATGTTTGTCCCTTCTTCACGCTCTAACCGTTGAACGGATTAAGCTGAAACTTGGTACACAGAAAGGTTGCATCCAGGAATAGGACATAGGATACATTTTATCCCGACTATAGGTTCCCTTGGGATAAAATCAATATTTTGTTTATCGACTTTTGCGCGGGCGGAGCCGCGGGCATCGTCTAGTAATGTAATAAATTTCAGAATTGTTATTGCCTTTTACAACAAATCGGCGAAGTTAAATTATTAAGGTTATGGTGCATGTTTAAGTAAGTTGTACTGCAGTGCAGGACTGTTTAGTCCGCTGAATAACATGCGAAAAAAGAACAAATTAACGAATTGGTGACGAAAGAATCAGAATGACTCTAGTTCCCCCATATATTAGTTAACAGATCTTTGTAAAATCAACCAATGTGACTAACTTTGACCTGTAGCTGTCACATTGGGAAAGCATACTCGAGCCCAGTGGCACTGAGGGTGGTGATGATCCAACAACCCTCAACAATCTATATCAAAAATACTGCGAATACGAGGCGAATCACAGCACAACATTTTGAAGCTTTGGCTATATAATTTTTACGCTAAAAAATTATATTTTTCATTTCTCAGGCACACATAAACGATGAAGTGGTGCACAAAAATGAAATGTAAGTATTAAAGCATTGTAATGTGAAGAAATTAATATAATTAGATATGTATATTAATATAGTAATATTATACAGGGTGTAATTGTTAAGTGTGCACAGGCCATTATTTCGTAACTATTATAGATATCAGAAATCTTTAAACTGATATTGAAAGTACATTACCCAATGAGTAAAATGACATTAATAACTTTTTTAAAATAAAACTAGAAATATCCAAAAATTATACATTAAACACTCCCATACATTTTATTTCTTAGTAAGTACAACATTTTGAATTCAAAGCATGTGTTCGAAATGACGTCCTCGTTGTTGCAATACAATGACGAGCTTTATTTTAGAAACCTAAATGAACTTTCCATAATACCATATTTCATAAATTGCACGACGTACACAATTCTGTAATTTTTCTAGGCTGTGTACTCGCTCAGCGTACACGTGATCCAGGGATCTAGCTAGTCAAGGGGTTGCAATATTATTGGCTACTAACCCATAAAATTGTTTCGTAAGAAAATAATTAATATGATAAGGGTAAATAGTAGATACTATTCTACTTAAAATAAAGAAACCAAAACTTTTGTATATGTCATACAAAATGTATGGGAATTTAATGTATTTTTTTATATTAATTTCTCGTCGTATTTAAAAAAAAGTTATTATAGCCATTTTACTCATTAGATAAAGAACTTTCAATATCAGTTTAAAGTTTTTTGATATCTGCAATAGTTACGGAATAATCACCTGTGCACACTTAACGATTACACCCGGTATAAAACAAAACAATCAAATACAAATCAAATAATAATAACATTACTTTTCAGGGTTTTTCTTCATCTTCAGTATATTACAATGTATGTGTTCCGGGTGCTATCTTCAGTACGATGGTTGTTTTATCGATGCTGACTGTTCAAATGATTTCAATACAGATGGTTTGATAATTCAAAACAATGAAAATAAGTGTCGTGGTAAAGCTATACAACTTCAAAACTATTATGAACAATATTACTATCCATTACGAATTAAAACTAATTCTGAATATTCAGCTACAATAATATTGCAAAGACAGTATTTTAAAAAATTAACTGTGTCCTTAGAAATCACAAACAGCCTATTAGAGACAATGCCTGATTTACCAAGTATGGACAACTTAAAAATTCTCATTTATTCAAATAACAATTTATACGTGGCCAAATTATTTAACTCAAATGAACTGATCGCTTTAGAAAATATCGATTTATCGCATAACTATATAAGTTCTATAAACGTGGACAGCAGCCAGTATGTATACAAGAGATTACAAAAGTTGAACTTATCCAATAATTTATTGACCACCATTACTGGTGGAGTTCTTGAATCATTCCGATACTTAGAATATTTAGATTTGTCTCATAATAAAATTGTAAGTATCGACCATTATACTTTCGAGGGATTATCGACTTTAAAATATTTGTATATGTCTTACAACAATATTTCTGATATTAATGTATCGCTTTTCAGATTTAATGAACTCAAAGAACTTTATCTTGATAACAACAATATCGAAAATTTATCAATACAGAATTTTGAAACATTAGTTAATCTGCAAACTTTAACTCTTCAATTTAATAAAATACAAACCATACAGAAAGATATATTTAGTAAAACAAAATCTTTGATTATATTAAAACAACTCATAATTTAATAAGTAATATACAAAAAGAGGCATTCTTGACAACGACTAGTTTAACAACCATCGACTTGGCCAATAATTTGATCGAATGTCTTCCTAAGGATTTGTTTAAAAATAAAAATATTACCTCGTTTTCTATTACTGGAAACAACTTAAAAGATTCTGTTTCCAAAGGCATATTTGAAGGTTTGCAACTTGTCACTGAACTAGATCTTAGTCATCAGGCAATAACAACTATTGAAGACTACGCTTTTCTTGGAATGACAAAATTAACAACTCTCTTGCTAAACAATAATAAGATAAAAGCTATTTCTGAACGTTCCTTTAATACACTGATAAGCTTAAACAAATTAGATTTGTCAAACAACTTAATTAATAATATAGACTTTAATAAAGTAGACTTAATTAGTCTAGAAATCTTTGATTTAAATAATAATCATATTAAACAAATTCTATATAAAGACTTTCAAGATTTGCATGGATTACGTTTTCTGGATGTTTCTAAAAATAACATAACGAAATTGGAAGCTGCTTCCTTTCAAACTTTAGAAAAAGTTGAAAATTTACTTTTATTTAATAACCCTATAAGTGGTATTTTATCAAACAATAGTTTTGTCGGATTGCCATTGGCTCCAGTTCTCGATTTATCACAAACTTCTATAACTACTATTAACAATGGGTCATTCAACGGCATGCTACAACTGCAAGATTTAAATATATCTCGAAGCTCGGTTAACAAGCTTGAATATAGTGCCTTTGTAAACACAGGTAATATTAAATCAATTGATCTTTCTTTTAATAACCTCACAGAATTTAATGTCGACGGGAATGATCTCAAAAAGTTAACAAGTCTTTATTTAAACAATAATGCCATTTTGCAAATATCTAAGTACACTTTTAAGCACATGTCAATGTTGAATACGATTATTATATCTTATAACTCAATCCAGAGTATAGATAACAAATGTTTTCTAGATCAGACCAGTTTAAGTTATTTGGATGCCTCGTTCAACAATAATTTTAGTTTTAATGCTTCAATTATTCATTATACTCCAACACTTGAAACATTATTATTATCTGGCGTCAAAAATGTTACAGGCTTTAAATATACTGGTTCTACAGCTGTTAGAAAATTACAATTATCAGAATTAGGAATAAGCAATATTTCTGTGTTGCATCTCAACCCAATGAGCCATTTAACTCACTTAATTATGAGCAATAATAACGTAGATAAGATAGATTTTAGTGCTTTTAAAAATATGAGTGTCCTAGAATGGTTAGATCTGAGTTTCAATGCCATTTCTTTTATACAACCAGGTACATTTAAAGACAATATCTTTTTACATAGTCTAAATTTATCACATAATTCACTTACGTCTTTAAATTACGGCAGTTTTCGAGGATTGATGAATTTAAATTTACTAGACATATCGTACAATAATGTACGTGATATAGGAATAGAAAGATTTTACGATACACCAAAATTAAAACTGCTTATTGCAGATTATAATAAAATTTCTGAAGTAAGTTTAAATTTATTTACTGGACCCTTTAACTTAGACCACCTTAGTATTGGTCATAATCCACTTTTATGTGAAAATGTAATTATGTTAAAAAGGGTTGGAAATTTCACAGTTAATGCTGTAAATATAGATGAAAATAATGCTGACAATGTAGACGGAATTGTTTGCAATATGCTAAAAAACAATGACAAAGTACATCAGGAAATTCACTCGCCTAATCTCAATGCTACTATCAGTGAAAGAATCTTAATTGATATACGGGATATATTATTAAATTCATTAGAAAATAGATCATCGAACATTATGTTGGACATGAATAATACTGACTTAAAATATTCATTTGAGAAACTTGATAAACATGCCATCAATCAAGCTGTACAATTAAATGATGTAAAAACTGAAGTAACGAGTGAATTACAGAAAACAAATTCATTATTGGAAAGAGCTTTAAAAGCCTTACTAAGCATTGGTCAAACACAAAATAAATTTATTGGAGAACAGGGCAGTAACTGGACATCTAATAAAGAAAACTTTACTTATAACGGGCCAAATACTACTCATATAGGAAATCAGTCACAATTAGATGCTATCGTTTCAGATGTAAATCACGTGAAGCAGGTACTTTTGTATTTAGAAAACATAATATCAGAGGTAAATAGAAAAATATCGTTAGGAAATTCAAATCGTAGTAATCATGAGGGAGTGACGTATAAGAACAATGAAACATCGTTCATATTTATGGAAGTTTGTATATCGTTGATATTGTTAATGCTTATATGCTTCTTTCTATATAAGTTTTATGAAAGCAAGATATTAAAGCATTCGCGATCTTTTAGTACGAGAAATATTACTGATGCTATGGACAATTCTAATTTATGAACATAATTTATTCTTAAATAATAATTTATTTTTGTTTTATTGTCGTCTAAATCTTTAATAAATTGTTTACTGTGATTCCATCACGTTTTTTACACTTAAACTGATGTTGTATACTTATTATGAAACCCACTTATCTTATCAAGCTGTAAAATTATTATTAATACCGCATTAGTAAAAATAATATTTCTTAACATAATTCCTATTTTTATCCCGCAAATTTCTTCTGTTTTAGCATAAGTACTAGATTTAATAAGTTATACGTTAATCATTTATACCTAACTTGTCTTATAGTAATGTTATGTTTTATTCTTTAACTAGCTGACCCGGCGCACTTCGTATCGCCTCAAAAATCAATAAAAAATCAATCATGATAAAAATTCCGGATCGATTCATTAGATTACGATTACGACTAAAAAC
>LGAG01000287.1:247876-265902 GCA_001278395.1 Lerema accius | reverse complement strand
GTTCTTATACCCCATTAGTCATGGGAACAGGTGAGTTCTGTGGTTTTGATGTTATGATAAAAATCATGAGTGTGGCCAAAGATTACTTAACTGCGCAAGAGGGAGGATAATATTTTCAAGCGTATGAGTATATACAATGTATGTATGGCCATTTCTTCAGCACGCTCTACAGCCTAAATAACTTGACTTATTTTTCCATTCGAGGTGTCATTGGTTTCATAGTTATTTTGAGAGTAACGTAGGCTTTAATTTTTTTTATAACTTCGCTCTCAACCCCAAAAAAAAGTTTAGCAATCGGGTTTTTTGTCTTTCTATTCACTATTACTTGTTCCTAATTTCTTTTTGTTTTATATTCCAGTGACTGTCGTTTTCGTTGCGCTCGTGTATTCTACGCTGGTGGCCGCAAACTGCCGGAACAAGATCAGCAGCATCGGAAACTGTGCGTATAAAATACAATGTATCAAAACCGTTCGCGGTATTCGACTCAGCAACGAATGTATGGGCTCCACCAACTATGACGTCACCATTGACGTCACTCTGAAAGATGCCATGGACCGAATCGATAACAGCACTGACGTAGAATTTCTCTCAACTATCACCACACTCACTGCTTACGGAAACTGGCATCACACCAATCTCTCCATCCTCGAAAATATGTATCGATTAAAACATTTATATCTCACCGGCAACAAAATAATGAAAATAGATAACAGCCCTTTCTTAAATCTGCACAGCTTGGAAACTATTGACTTATCGCATAACTTGTTGTCTGACTTAACAGATCTATTCGTATTTGAAAGCTATCCCAACAAAATGAAGGTTCTTGTGCTGTCGTATAATTTATTGGAGGAAATACCCGAAGACACATTTTGGGAACTGACCGACTTGATCGAGCTTGACTTATCCCACAATTTAATAACATCACTAACTGAGGAACCATTCTCCAATTTAACTAATCTTCAAATCTTAAGAATAAATAACAATCGTATCAAGGATCTCAACGGAGCAATGAACAACCTGTTTAACCTCAAACAACTGTACGTGAGAGTAAATAAGATACAAAATATTGACGCGGAATCCATCAAAATAATTAATCATTTGGAGACATTGGATATATCTGACAATGAATTAGAAAAGCTAACACCTATTCTCTTATCAAGACACTGGCAACATTTGGGAGACCCCTTGGAAGACCACTTGATCTGTAGAATAATTCTGGCCAAGAATCATATTTCCCACATACCGAACACGACATTCTCAGGGCTTTCAGCGAGAGTAGTAAGGAACCCAATAAAACACCCCGTACATATCCTGACAGAAGTTGATTTATCTAACAATGCTATCACTCATATAGAGTACAACGCTTTTCATGATCTAGCTCAATTAACTTCACTGGATTTATCTTCGAACAAATTAACAAGCTTTTCAATCAACCCAAAAGACTTGGAATATGTTAAATATTTAAACCTGAGCACCAATTATCTAACAAGGCTTTATTACGAAAGCTTTTCATCCATGGCTAACTTACAAAACCTGGACTTGTCTCGTAATAGATTCGATTACATTCCCGATGAAACTCTAAGCAATAACTTCAGATTAACTCATATTAACATGACAGACAATGACATAATCGGTATAAAAAGTATTCGTATCTCGTTTCATCCTGAAGGAGGTATTTTGGATTTATCTAACAATAGCTTATCAAGTCTCAATATTCCCTCAGGCGACGCTCTTTCACTTACTGACTTGATATTGCATACAAACAACATCTCTGATCCGTATTTAATTAAATTGAACGACCTGAGCGATTTAAGGCGACTGGATATGAGCCGGAATTATATAGAAGAGTTGAATGAATCGTCACTGCAATTGCCGCAAAATCTTGTCTACTTGGACCTGAGTTTCAATGACTTGGAAAATATACAGCCTTCGTCATTCCATCGTTTAAGCCACTTAAGGACGTTGCGGTTGTCTCACAATCATCTCAATAATATTCAGTACGGGGCATTCGAGGGTTTGCATGAACTATTAAACTTGGATCTATCTTTTAATAACATCGGTAAATTGGATTCGAAAGTATTTATGGATTTGAAATTTCTCAGCGTTCTCTCATTGAGACACAATATGATGTACTATTTAGACTACGGTATTTGGCTGGCGCACAAGAGCGATCTTATCGTTTATATGGAAGATAACAATTTATCTTGTAGCTGGTTGGCTGCTGCGTTGAATAATTACAATAATGGTTATTCGAAGATGCATCCCACGGTTCTCATGCCTGTTACTTCTGGACCTTCTATTGAAGGGATACCGTGTGACCAAAGTTCAGAGAACATAATTGATCCGAAGAACATGAATCAAATGTCAGTTGATGAAAGACTCTTAGTAACGAGCCAGAAAATATTAGAAGCTATACGAGAACAGACAAATTACTTACAAAAAAATATTGTCATTTGGCGGGCCATTCAGGAGGCAGAGAAACCTACGAAGCCCTTCATTTAAATGTAAATGTATAAATACACATGCAAGTGTAGAAGTAAACACATATACTTATATGCGTATGTTTCCAGTGTTAGTGTTAAGATATTTTTTATATTTTTGCGTTTTATATAAAGGTTTTTCTTTCAAGTTTTTCTTGGACACAACTAATTGGCTTTTGGTTTTGAAAAAATTGTGTACCCATTACTCGGATTTTATTTTTTTCTTTTATCAAATTGAATGTTTATTGTGTATCTTGTAGTTTGTAGTCCTTTGAAATAAAAATACTTTTTTTTGAAAATACTGAATTTTACTTTAATTTCAATTTTTCATCTAACATAAATGAAATAATAGAATCAGCAGGATTGGGTTCGATCATTTTTTAACGCATTGTCATCGTGTACAGAAATTAATGCATTAAACCGTTGATTTGGCCACAAATATATTAATGCCCATATCATCCCAAGGAAATCTGCTATCGGGATAAAAACCTATCCTATATCCTATTTCTGGATGTGTTTTATCTATGTGCAAAAATTTCGTCTTAATCCGTTCAATGGTTAGCGTGTGAAAGAATCACAAACATCTATACATAATATATCCAAACATACTCACAAACTTGTTTACAATATTAGTAGGATATAGTAAACATTTAATTGCTACAGTAATAGTGTTTTCTAATCATTATCATCGAAATCTTCAAACTCAGGATAATCGTCACCATAGTCTACGGGAAACATGGCAGCGCATTCTTCTTCACCAACATCACAATCACGACTGACGTGAGCTGGATTTAAATCCATCAGTTCCAGAACAGCCAAATCACGTTCCATAGAAACCATGAAAGCCAGGGTTAAATCTTCACTAAAAGAAAACAAAGTAATCCTCTAATTATTCATTTTTACTAGCAACATCTGAATATAATTCAGTTTTTGAAGTACCATACAAGTTTTAATTTACAAGTACTAAAACATCTTTTACGACTGATCGGTTTTCATTTTAATCTCTTCTCAAATATACAGTGTTTTATAACGGTCCCTAATTCAAGCTATAAGTATAATTTACTTACAGTTGGTAAGGCGGTTTAATTTTCTCGAATTGTTTTACAGTGTATGCAACATGTTTGGAATCATATGGCGTCGTGGCTTTAAAAATCCCCATCTGGAATTCCTTTTTAATTTAATATCCTTCACATAAGAAAGTGTTTATTTTATATGATGTAAAAAAATCAATAACAGTTTATTAGTCTCTCTAAAGCTCAAGAAAGGCTGGAAAAGTTGGGTAATTGTAGTTACAAAATATTCCTGGGAGTCTATTGAAAGTTTAAAAGGAGAAAAAATAAGGAAAGTCGAGGAAAACAGTAACAGGTAATAGCAATTAAATTTTTCCCTGTAAAATGTCTGACAGCATCACTTACGTGTAAAATTAAATTCTTTTGTTTAGTCAGAGTATTTATGGCTTTGTGACATTTTGACATTTCCAACAAAACTAAAACATGAGGTGGTAGGAACTCTTGCTGAGGAATAACATTTTCTGCTACTAGCTAAAAATAATGTGCACATTATTTATTATTTTATAGAGAAGTTTACCAACTATTTATATTACGATTAATTTTCTTTTCATAAGAATTACTTTTTTTTTACATTACCACATTACCCTATTATACAGGGTTATTTTTTATTAGCGCATCACCTTTTGCAAGCAGCTTCTCCACGTCAATCCCAACGACATTTGTTCTACGACTTTTTGAAATTAATAGATTTTAAAATTTAAGTTTTCCCATACAAAATTAATGTGTTGCTTCTGAACTAGCATTACTCTGCGCATAGGTATGCCACGCACCTTGCGTTGGCGGGAGTTGTCATTTTAGGCACTTCTTACAAAATACAGAGTGTAAAATAACAGAGGGATCAAAATTTATTTGTTTTTTGTTATTTTTGGTTATTTATCGAGCTATGTGAAAAGTCGTAGAACAAATGTCGTTAGGATTGATGTGGAAAAGCTGGCTGCAAAAGGTGATGCACTAATTAAAATTTACCCTGTATATTATTATACATTATTATAAAAAAAATCTAGATGTTCTTTTTCTCGTCAGAACGGAGTACATTGTAACGATTTAATTTTAATCACAATCTTATTAGTAGTTTGGCATGGATTTTCTTCTTCGATATTAATAACATCTGCAATATCTACCGTTGGGAAAAGCACTGCAAGACCATTGGCTTTAGCAATGTCATTTGGTGGAGAATAGAAGCCAGGTATCAGTAGACCAGGTGGAGGGAAGTATTCTTCATCATCTACAACTAAACTAGCGTCATCTTCTTCATCAGATAACTCCTATAATAAATCAGTTAGTAGCATAGAAACTATTTTGTTTAAAACATAAAACAGGTTTAAAAGTTAGTAGTGAAATTAATTCTATTTTATTGAGTTTTTTATCATAAACAAATGAGTTAATTTTATTTAATCATGAAGGCTTTTGGAGTATTTAAATCGATCTTCAAAAAATAAAATAAAATAAGTTGATAATTAGAGAGAAAAAACTGATTTGATTGATATTTTTGATTGATAATCGAGACGGTTTAATTTGATCTTGTCAGTTACCTCGGGAATAACTATGTCCGTTTCGAGATTTTCAGGTTCATTACGTAGCTTTTCAAGTTCTACTAGATTCTAGAACAATAAAAGTACTTTTTAGTCACAGACATGCAAAATAAAACGTTGTTCTAGAAAACAAAGTACGTTAAGAGTAACCAAGTAAACAAATGAAAATATTTTGCCAGTGTCTGTGAAAAGAGATATATTTGAATTCAATTAACAATACATATTATTTTAACTCGTCTGCATAATTTGGACAAAGCTGTTAAATTCCCTTGTTATGAAAATGCTTATTACCAATTCCATATTAAGATATGAACTTCTAAATTCGTATAATTGGGTGAAATGATCGGCAATGTTACTGTTAGACGAAGAGCGCACTGGGCAGCCATACTGCGCAGCCAAATGACGTTGTATGGGAGCTCGCGCACTAACGCAGCTTCGAATTCTTCAAATATTTCGCGAGCCTGATCTCATAGTGATTGCATTACCTGTCAAGTCTTTAAATAATCTTACAATGAGTGCATGAACTGACAAGTGTTTAAGTAATACTATTCTAGCAACGACGTTATAACTTTACAGAATGTTACTCACGCCAGCTTTAAGTAATTCTAATTTACGACGTTCTTTCTCAGCTTTTCTTGCTTCAAGCTCATCTACGATTGCTTGACGAGCCAATCGTTGCATTTCTGACAAACGTCTAGCTCTTCGCTCAACTTCTTGTTCCTGTAATTTGGTCACTACATTACTTACTACAGTTATATTTCCAATGGACTGTACGTAATCGTACTAGGAGATTGTACACAAAATGTTTTACTTCATTATAATTTAACATAATAAATCTGTTTTTTTTATTTAACGCTGTATATTGTTATAGTCTGCATCATTAAATTTTTCAGTCTTCCGCTAAAACGTGGTAGTCAATGTTGAACAACTTTACTATCCAAAATCTCATAATACACGGATGGTCTGACTTTAATTCAAAGAACTAATTAAGGTAAGCAGGGATCTTACTCTGTGTGTTGTTATTAATGGGGTAAGTGTTTAAGCTTGGTTAAAAAATAGAGATACTTCAAAAGATTTAAATAATGAATTTCGTTTTTCGTTTAACCTTCTGTAGTATATGCTCCTCTCGACGCTTCTGCCAGACATCATCTCTTGACGGACTGTAGGTTTTGTACAAATCAAATGCTGTTTTTGGAGGTGATTGGTCTTTAAGAGGTTTAGTTTCATCTAATGGTGGCACATCTTCGTATAATATTTTTCTTACTAGAGCTTAAAATATAATAGAGATTACATTTTATATTCTCTATGTTAAATAATCACCCATTTACATCAAAAATACTAAACTACGAGTAGTTGCTTTGGTATCAAAAACTATATCAGCGCCTAATCCTAAATTAACTGTTTTAAAGAAACCAAGATGAATAAAACTCTGACCTATAGGTTCGCTAGAGACACCTATTCTAAAGCATTCTGAGCTAAAATAAACCCAGAAAACTTACACACAAAATGTTTGTCTGTATCCAGTAACCTGAAACATATAGCTAGAGCCGGGGCCGACAGCAACATATACATTGATGCTTCATTTATAGGAGCATCTCCTGCGTATAGTATATCATCTGCCATCTCTTTTGTAAGTTTGATCTCTTCTCTTCCGACCATTATAATGTCTGTAACAATTTTTATTATGTTATCCTTCTTTGAAGAAACAACAAAACTCCGAATACAAGATTCTCGATAAATGTGTTTAATATTGTGTGTAACGCTGATGATAGACGAATGGCTTTAAGCATTTGGAACAATATACTTGCCTATTTTTAAAGCTCCACGTCTTCAAGCTGCTCGTGTATGGAAATCCAACCTTACTGCTTAAAACTGTCTATGCTAATTGTTTGAAGCCGTGTCTATGGTCAGCCTAAGGTACATCATAAAGCTTAAACTCAACTATTCAGATCCCAGCGTTCGTATAGTTCATGATGGCCGTGGATCGCGTGCGGCCAGTATAGCACGAAGTTCAGATGCTGTAGATACGGAACCATCAGCTCGGCCCGGTGCTGTTTGCGAGCTGCTTGCCTCTTAGCCACCCTTGCTGCCGCTGCGGCAGCTTCTCTCTGAGCATCCCCTAGCCGTATCCTTTCCCACTCCTACTAGTAATATAATTGTAATAATGTAATAATCTTAAGTCGTGACTGTATTTATTCATAATATGACAATTTATCTTAAATAATTATGTTTATTAACATTTGACTTATTATGTACTTTAACACTAACGCATTAGGAATTCCTGTAATGTTAGTCGTGAGGTATGAAATAAATAGATAATTAAATAAAAAAAATAAAAAAAGTTTTGCGATTTATGATATTTCGGTAATTATAATTTGTCGCTTGACAAAGAGATGGATCAGATAAAAGAGTAAATTAGAGATCGGACGTTGACCCATAACCGAAACTTAGATTAGGTAGGTAGTTTGGTAAGAAATAATATTGGAAAAAGGAATCCACTTCTTAGTAAGAGACGCCGCAGGCAATAAGGATAAGTATAAAAAAAGAAAGAAAGTACTGGCTTCAAAGCCCCATTGGATATGAAACTATAGTAGAGCCATTACAAACGTGCAGACTACGTCATCAGTCATTTTATCATATCTCTCGTTCACACTTATAGGTATATCGGAACTCTCGCTGGAATGTGAGAGTGAGAGTTCCGATATACCTATAGGTGTGAACGAGAGATGTGATAAAATGATTGATGACGTAGTCTGCACGTTTGTAATGGCCCAGCTATAGTTACGATTTCGTCTTCAGACGCCTCATCAATGTCATACGTCCGTCTTTCAGAAGCCACTCCAGCTTTTTCCTGAACGAAGTACCGTAATTCTTCTTTAGCTGCCTCCGCAAATCGGATATTATCTACTCCGCGAAATATTCTTCTTATTTTTTGATTCTGTCATCAAAAAATCTTGTATTAATAAATCATGCCCCTAATTTGTTTTTAATAAAGGCGCCTTCAATTATTAGGTACGTAACGCAATTTTTTAAGATTTTTGAGCTTCCCCCTTAGTAATGCGTCGTGAAGTTTTTTTGTACACCCCCCACCCTTGCACCTAAACGTTAGGTAACACGCAAATGACCATTTTTATCCAAAAATATTGCCATTTTGTTCGGTGACCAGAATTATTTTAACTATATTGTTTAGAAGTAAGAATACATACACTATATATATAATGTTACACTATATAATGTTACATAACACGTTGTTCGACCTATGAAACGCATCATAACATTTTACAAGACTCCCCATCCCCAAATTGCGTTACCTAATACTTGAACGGTCGCTAAACCCTTATTATGCTCACCCTGTTCTAGAATCCCCCATATCGATGATGGCATAGACAAACCAAAGTATTATACCTATAGGGGATTGTCATTTAAAAGTTTTAAATTTAATACTTACCACAATAAATAAGTAAACAGGTTGACTTTGATTTTGAAATCTCTTTAACGCGGGGATTTCATCGGCTAATACCTAAACAGTATTATAATTAATTAATACTAACATTTATGTTAATGGCAGTTTAAACAAAAAATCAAACCATAAAATTAACACCATAACATAATAAGTAGGTAGGTACCTACTTAGAGTTGTATTTTGTTTTTAAGTAGAAACAAATTCTAAAGTATAAACTATCTTTAACTAATTGTAAGACGATGTAGTGAGTAGGTAGGTAATATTAAAATTTTATATCTCTTACATAAATTTAATGATGACGTAATAAGTAGTTATGAGTAGTAGTCTAAGTAGGTAGTACTTACCTACTTAGACTTGAAGTTTTATTTTTATGTAGAAACAAATTCTAAAGTACAAACTATCTTTAACCCATTGTAAGACGACGTAGTGATTGGGTAGGCGATACCGTATTAAATTTTTATATCTCTTACATAATTGATTAAATAATGTCGACTAAACCTTGGCTATTTGCTTAATATTATAAAGTAGGTATAATAGTTATACCTACATTAATAATTATATAACTTATACACACCCGTAAAAGAATGACTTTTCCGTCACCCCAGTCTAGTTTCATGCGAGTAAATAAATGGTCGAGCGCAGTACAGGGTCCTGAGAACGTACAATATACTTCTGCACCTGTGAATTAAATTATAAATGAACCCATAACTACGTCAAACCAAAAAAATAATGTAGACTGCGCCTTCACAACAAAAAAAAACTGTAGTCAAAAAAACACATACCGTAATTAACAAAATGATAACGTTACTCGGTACATTGTTCGACAGAGCGTGGTCTGTGACTAAGTAAAATCGTAAAAAAAAGAAAAAAATTAAGTACCTCACTTTTTGTCCTAAAGACTGAGTCTATAATATTATTATAGATCCTTTTTGTCTGAGATTACTCCAAACGTCTGTAGGTACTTCTACTTGTGAGGTAAAAATTTACCTCAAGGACGTCTTTATAAGTCTGAATAACACTTAAATTATTTTTTAAAAGTTTTCGTCTGTCAATTCTTACATTAAATAATTTGGTGGAATATGGCTTCATATTCTCACAGGCCAGTGGTCAGAAGTGATCAAAGTGGGATAATTATAATTCTTAGGGCCATTGGAAGAAAGAGCAACATTTCTAATACCGTACGACATTTTTTGTATTAACAATTACAATAAATGTTATTACTCACAAATAAATTTATTAAGATTATGACTAAGAATATATTTCAATTCCTTCTCGTTATTTATATCAAGGAATAACTCCAATTTCTTTTTCGCCATATTATTTTCTTACATTTACAACAATAGTAAGATTATTAGATAAATTCTTTATTATTCTGGTTGGTCATGACCACTAATGAATTACGTTTATGAACTATGATATAGACGTGGTATAATTATGGTCGTACCTAAAATAAATAGGTACTATACTGTTAACATGATAATAATTATTATTAAGGCTGTCGAAAGATGATCCTCCGTTACCTGATACCCGTGGGTTTGTGCTGTTTAGATACTACCTACATTATTATGTTGGACTTCATGGAGGCAAGTATGTATAATAATATACTTACCTAAGTAGGCAACATGAACACAGATGAACAAACTTTAACACGACAAAAATAATGAATAATAAGTATCATATTATTTATTATGATAGTTAATGTCCGTAATCTATTATTGTAATTGGTTGAATAAGAGAATAATTTTATTTACTAATTAAAGTTTATTAATATACTCTTAATATAAAATCATTAAAAATAATTTTATGGTTTAACCCATAGTACCTATGATTTAAAAATATTTATATTTACTGAAACTTTATACTTGTCAGAGCCATCTCCCGAAAAGCAAGAGAATCATTTGTTTTTTTCTCTGGAGCATAACAAAAAGTACATAATTACACACACTAGGTGGCGACACAAAAAATATTTTGGTAAGTACCATTTTTATAATTTCATGAAATTATGGCACTTGTATGATACCAAATGATACTGGGTTAGGCATAATCGATTTCTTCTTATCAGTAATCAAAGATTTCTATTGGTAATAAATTAATAATTGCAATAACACCTTCAAAAATAACGATGTGTTTTTCGTTTATAGTATATTCTGGAACGATTTTTTATTATTGGCAACACTTTATTAAACGTCACTGTCAGTCGGCCATATTAAAATTTCAGTGATTTGGAAATTATCGTCTGCGATGGAGTCATATTTTTGTGCAAGAGATTCTGATTGCAGCACTATCGTGAATTCATGGAAATTATGTCATTTGTTATACGTTTCTATGTTTGGTTGTGGTCTTGGCAGAAAAAGTTCGATCGTCTGACAATTTCCGCGTGAGATTATTGTCGTTAGAAAATCGCTGTCGATCCGGGAGACATCTTGTGATAAAAAACCAGCAAGTCGCTTCTGTTGTCTGGATTTGTCTTTCACGTGAAAAGTTAGCAAACTCGATCGGTGCTAATAAAAGTCCGTAATAATGGACGTGTCGTGGGGTGCGTATTGTTTGTAGCGTGTGTACGATTGTTTTGTGTCGTAAGACGTTAAGTAACTATTTTATTGCAGACGCAGATAATTTTGAGCCTAAACTTCCGACCACGTTGACGTCGTCAAACAGATGGGAAGGAGAAGACGAGGAAGAAATCGTCAAGGTAACGGGAATCGGTGCCAAATTGTTGTCATATTACTTTCCTTTGTACTTGATAGATGATTATGCGTTCGTAGTAAAGTTTCCGCACATAACCTCAACGTGACACGGTGTTGACGTCAGCTTCTTTTGTAGGAAAGTTGGGAAGACGAGGAAGAGGAAAAGAAAGATGAAGAAAAGAAAGAAGTGGCCCCCCCGCCCCCGAAACCGAAAAAGAAAATTCAAGACAAAATTGCTGAAAAAGAGGTAAGAGTGTTTAAACTTTTTTGTCCACTCTAAAAGGTCATAAGGCCAAGGTAATATATTATTCTTACATTAATTTTACAGTGTACAGTCAAACATATGTTCACTGAATTGTAATTACATTGCATTTATTTCACTGTTTTCAATTTATCATGGAAATTTTAAAAAGAATATATTGTGACTATTCTGAATGACCTTTTAATAAAAATACATATTTATTATAATAGTTCAGCAACTCAATTAATCAATATTGATTACAAAACTTGTAAAGTCATCAATTTTATATTATTCCTTGCTTATATACCATTTCATCCATTAGGAGTAATAATATTTGTCCATTTTATATTAATCTATGATTCACTAACATGTTCCACATTGTACTATCAATGTCTTATGCTATTTTAGAACAAAAATGAAACATTACTTTAAATGCAGTACAGTTCCTAAAGATTTCATTAACTGATAAGATATCTTAATTAACAATGTAGCCTATTAATGAACAATCAGTTGTTAAAAGTACAAACAATTTTATTAAGCTCAATGTAATTTCCATGTTTACTTTGCTGATTTGATGTTGTGAGACATAAATGTGATTTTTTTTTTAAATTAAACCTATTATGTCAAAGCTATATTATATTTTATTGATAGCAGTAGAAGTCCATTTTGCACTATATACATAAATCTTTCAAACTCTGAATTTGTTTTAGTGTTCAAGAGAGACAAATAAATAAGTTTTGTAATCCCAACTGTGAATAAATATTGTAATAGTAAATAAAAAAAGAATTTAGTACAAAAGTTTTCAAATTGATACTTATTTTCACTATTATTGGTTAAAAGTATTATATTGTTTTTTGTTACTTTATCAGGAAAAATCTTCAAAGTTTTAGTTTAAATTCGAAATAAGCATAATAATCATTAACAGAAAAAAGAAACAAAAAATCCTACTGTTGACTATTAGGAGAGTATTTAAAAAATATATAAACACAGTCTTTGCCACTCTCATAAGCAAGACAATTCTGATGAAACCCATATTATGTTGAAATCTGTCTAGCTGTGTGGCTCTAGATTGTGCAAAGGAAGTGAACGTGTACATCCATACTCGAAAAAGATATTATTATGTAGTTGGATGAAAAAAACCCTTTACTTAGTATTTAGAAACCCTCAGAAATTTAATTATCGTCCTTGTTTCTATTGCTGTAGCGTCTAGAACGAGAGAAAGCCGAGCGATTAGCAGAGAAAGAGGAGGAACTCACACCAGAACAGAAATTGGCCGAGAAACTCCGCCGTCAGAAACTGCAGGAGGAATCAGACCTCCGGCTTGCCATGGAGACATTTGGTAAATACTTCGGGTTAAAGATTCTTTATTTCTCATAAGATATAATTCAATTTCAATTTCAAATCATTTATTTCGTCTTAGAAACTGATAGCTCAATGAATATCAAAGTTTACTATGTAAATAACATTATAAAAAAAAATTTGGAACAAATGATTTACATCATTAGAATAAAAAATTTCCCAAAGTCATGTTAGACAAAACCTATATCATGGGTTTTATGAAACAGATTATACATTATACTTAAGCCTAAGTAAGCCCTAAAGCTGCCTATTTACAAGAGATCTAAAACTATCTACATAATTCTTTTTAATGGTTTTTTTAAACCTTTTTAAGGGAAGGATTTGAACTGTGAACTTTATTATAAAATTTAACAACCATTCCAATAAATGAATGACATTTTTTCTAAGATGGCATTTTTTTGGTAATGCTAATTTGTGGCCATTTCTAATTTTAGTCTCCTTCAGTACTTATTACTCTGTCATATAAAGATTGTGACTGAAATGACAGTTTCTACTATATGCATCTCTTTCTGCCTTTGATTTTGTTTTAGTGTTAGACAGAGATGTAAAAATAAAATGTCTTCAATAAACCTATCTTATAAATTGTCAGTTACCAAGTAACCCCAATGTCCAACTTTTTTAAAATTTTAATAATTGTTTTAATTTGCAATTTCTTTCACTTAATTAATAGTTTTCAATCACAGATATTTTGACCAAATAAGCAAATTCGTTTTTATTCAACCATCACTTATAGGATTGTTTGATATTAATAGGTAGGTATAGGAATTTGCTGTATGTAGATACAGATCTTATTAAAAAAAAATGTGCTTCAAATTATGTATTGTTATGTTTTCAGGCATAACGGAAGGTGCAACAGGCAAATTAGATACATTCAACCCCACTACTAAAGAAGAATTTGTGGAATTTGGTGACCTACTGTGCAAAAAGATCAACTTTTTCAAAGCTAAGGAAGAGTTCCCGGCTTTTGTTGATGACTTGGTGAAAAATATCATTGTCAATAGTAAGTAATAATGATGTTACACGAAATTTTCAGAATTGGATCATTATTAAAGGGTTTTTTTTATAATTCATAATTTAAATAAATTTATACTTGATCTATAAAAGGTGCAGTTATTTAATGCGTTGAAGACGCACGTTTTCTGCGCGTTTACATCGCATTCTCAGCACGTATTTGTAGATAGTAGTTGTATGAAGCAACAAAAACTCTAAGATAAGATACAATTCAACATCTAATTTTCATACCTCACAAGAGACATTCAAAGAAATTATAATCATTATTATTATATTGTTGAAAAAAATCATCAAGAACAAAAAAGTCATGTATTATATCAACTCTAATCCAATATTTATTAAAGGTTTAAATACATGATAATAATAAATGTGCTTAAATAGTATTAGCAGTAAAAAAAAACATTTTTAATTAACCCTGTCAATGAATATCAACAAAAACTCAGTAACTTTCCTTTCAAACAGTATTCCCTATTTTCAGTGCCATCCGCTGACATTAAAAGGATAAAGCTGACAGTTGACAACCTGTACATTGAAAAGCAAAAAGCTGAGAAGAATGAGAAGTCGAAGAAACCCACAAAGGGCAAAAGCAAGGCCAAGTTAAAAGTTGAAGGGGACAATGTGAGTACTTAATTTATTACCTTACTTAAAAAAAAAAAAACTCCCGGCCGACCCTAGGTTACTTAAGTATATATTGTATTTTTCTTCCATTATGTCGATGATTTACCGGGTATTGTTGTCGTAATTTTTTTTTTTTCTATATTGAAAATTTCATTCTTTCATTGTGGACATTCCTCTGCCAAAAATACTTGATGCATTTCAATATATTAGTTGTCTTCATTGTTAGTCATTAGAGGAGTGACATAGTATTATGTAGAAACTCTGGAAATAGTGTTGCATTATGATAAGAAGATAGTGATATGATAATGCTTACTCTGTGGACATATACATATTGCTTCTCTAATCTGTGGTGTCTAATATTATCCACCTATACATAGGCTGTATGTATAATTTATCTATCTATACATAATCATAATAAAATGTTAATGTTCGGGGGGCTCTGTTTGTCTGTGTTTGAAAGAGCATCACGTCAAAACGGCTGATTTGACAAAACAATGGATGAAATACATAAATAATCCTTAACTCAGGCCATTACTTAGGCTTTATTCTATTTAAATCGGTCCACTCTATCAAAAGTTGCTACAATTTAAAGTTTGTATGGGACTTCTCTAATTGACGTAACTGACAGACGTGGTCAGCCATATTGAAAAAACATACAACAGTGGTAGCAATTTCTTTTCGTTTTAGACAACAAGTCTGTAAAAGGTACACCGAAACAAAGCAAGGGCGGGTACATTAGTTTTTTAATAAACCCTCTCAATTCTGGAAGTATTTTTTTATGTTTTTGTTAATTACTTACTTGTTTCTTAAATATATATATTATCTAATGTAATATTTATCTATTTCAGGCTCATCTCAACCAGTATGACACATATGGCAACTTCGATGATGACTACGATGACTTTATGTAAACAATCCATCAACGGTACCTGGTATCTGAGTTTAATCACAATTACTATATATATTTTCCCAACCTCTGATTATAATCACTCATACAAAGCGACTTTAGTATCATAGTAACTTCAAGGGGTTTTCTACTAAAATATTGTTCAAATCAGTTGTTTTGGGGGTGATTTCTAATTGATGTCATAAAACAAAAGACATTCAAATTAATGACGGGGGTGCTAGAAAACAATTGTTTCTCAAAGTGGGCAATTCATGAAATCAATTTGAGAACCTCTGGCTTAGGTAATATTGAGTCGCCGCAATATTTGCTAGCCTAACTTTCCTATCAAATTACTTTACACTTTAATGAAATGGTATTGGGTGCCATGTCAAAGTTTGTCAAATATTATCAATTTGTTTTTAAAACATTCATAGTCAATTATTACCCATGATTATTGCTTAATATTTTTTCTTAAACTTCATTAAAACTATTATCAGAAGGTATTGAAATTAGATGTAAAAGTTTTGAATATCTGTTACTTTTTAGCTTTATTCTAAACAATACCTAATAATTTGGAGTATAAGGTATAATTTCATCTGGCAACCTAGCAATAATTTTAATATCTCAAGAAATCATATAACTTACTTATTATTTTTGCTTAGGGCACCTAATCTACAACGGACTATGTTCAGAAGCATGTGAAATAGAGAATCTAATCTTAAATTATTTATAAAGAATTATTTCATGTTTCAAAACAACCCAAAATGCATGTTTTTTGCAATAAAACTCGAATATCATTTTTTTTAATTCTCGTAAAATTAACTTTTCTTAGACATTTTACATTTTAATGGGTGACAATATAGAACATCTTTCGAAAATATTTCGAAGAACGAAAGGAGGTAGACAGTGTTAAATTAATACTAATATTCCATTAATATAAAATATGAAAATTAAAAAGAAATCCGTTTTTTGGAATGTGACTTCGTAAATTGCAGTTGGCTTAATAAGGTGCCCCTTTTTGTACAATTGGTGCTTTGAAAGACTTACCTTTTAAACAAAATGTGGTGTATTATTTACTTGTACTACATTTCAATTTTAATCAACTTTTAATAGATGAATACCATCTTCATAGATTTCTCTCAGTAGATTTTAGATGGGAGTACAACAAATAGTGATTGCCATTCTCAAATATATTATTTTAACTGAGTATAAAAATAGGCAGTAATTTAAATAATATATTCATTTATTGACTAACAGTCATTATTATTAAATGGCTATTATTCATGTCATAACATTTATAACTTTATAACATCTCGCATGTAACAATCGCATAATGTAATTTTCATTCTGTCATCATTTTTCAATTTTATATTTCTGAAGATTATGACAATTAATAAACCCCTTTCAAAAAAAAATAATAATATGATATTATCTTTGGATAAGAATTTACATCGTACGTATTATTGAAATGCAGTTATGTTATAATTGTTCAGTCTCAAAATTTTGAACGCTTTTATTAGGTGTTAAAAAACTTGAGAAATAAAATTAATTTTTGGTACAGTTATCGTTCATCGATATAAATAAATACGTCGCATATTTGCTACGAAAATGTTTCCGCAAACTTACATAAGAATATGTAAATTGAGAAATGATGAATAATGTATCTTTAATTATTCGTTACTTAATTTTAATTTAGTGTCTATCAAAGTGTGTCAGGTCTTTTATCAAATTAAGTAAGTAAATTTTCTTATTCGTCATACAGTTCTTTCAATTTTCAATTGAGAATTTGCAGGTCTTTCTATTTGGTTATTTAGATACAATGTGAATAACTGAAATTGCTCAAAATAGGTATTGATTTTGAAACCCCACAATAAAATCGAATAATGTATGGATGGCTCTTTCTCGCAGTATGCAGTGTGAGCGAGAGAGAATATATACGGCTGCCGTTTTAATTTTGTAAATGCGGATTGAAATATCGCATTATACCTAATGACTATTCTGGAAATTGTTAAGTATATTTTATTTATTTAAGTGTGTATTCTTAGATTGACTCGAAATCGAGTTGTATGTTAGCTAGCCTAGTCTAAATCAGAAACCAGGTACCAAGTCAAACACAGACAACTGGAATCAGAATATTGTGCTTTATATCCATGCCTTTGGGTATATTTTTCCATAAATAAGTTGAAAGTGTTTGACGGTGACGCCATATATGTCTCATATACAAATTTATTTTACACAAAGTAATGTAAAGTCGTATTCAGCGGTTATGGTCCGATGTTATGTTATATAGAAATAATAAATTTTTTATTGTGATAATTTTGTTTTTTTTTCTTCCCTATTATTACTTAACGTTTCAAGCTTGCATACTACCTATTATTTCATAACTTAAAGATTGAAACTAATCAAGCAATAACTATAATAATTAACATCTGACAATGAAATGAATAAGCTTAGGATAGTGTTTTTACCCGACTGGTTCAAAGGGAGGTTAATGTTTTTTCATGCTCTATAGCCTAAACAGCTGGACAAATTTCAACATATTGGTTGTCATTGGATTCTACTCAAATGTGGGAGTGAGATAGGCTATATTTTTTTTATTTTACCCTCAAAAAATATAGATACATACTATACCACAGATCTTTGCTCCACTTAATATTACATCTATGTTTATCTGTGGAC
>LGAG01000287.1:234538-246463 GCA_001278395.1 Lerema accius | reverse complement strand
GTCTTACAACATTGCAGAACTACATACATAGGTACATATATTATGTCAGGGTTAAGGAATGTCCTAACCTTTGTATATAGTTTCCAATGTCTCGTTTACTTAATTTGAGTCACTACGTAAAATACGTAGGTGACATTATAATTTATACGACTGTTTTGGGTTTTTTGGATAGGCGTAGAATACTGACATAAATTACATTATTGCCAATCCTTCGGCGTCTTTACTCATAGGAGTTATAGATATCAGAAGCGGTCCGCTTGGTAGGTATTCGGACATGGTTTCCATTATAATTCTTAATAGGTATTGATAGCTCATGAATATGACGATGATGCAATTATTGCTATCATGTCGAACTCCTGTTCAAAAAGTCCTGAGTCACTGAAATGTACCTATCTATAATAGATTTTGGCAGAACTCTGATGACTCTGATGATTACGGAACTCCTAGGTTCCACGAAACCCGATATTTTTTAATATATTAGTTAGCGCTTCACTATAATCCCAACTGATGATAAGTAGAAATGTAGTCTTAGGTCGTAAAGCGCACTAACTTAGAAGACTATTCACTCTAGACTCGAAGACACCCACATTATAATTGAACGGGAACACCGTCACTGTGGGAATTCCTGCTCTATAGTCTATTGTTTCAAAAAGTTATAGTCGAAATTCGACCGCAGATCCAGTCGTTAGTAGGTACTTACTTAATACGCACTTACAATCTAAACGGGCTGTCGTAACTTCATCCGAAATTGGCATTAAATCCGATAATGAGATGGCAGTTACAACGCAAACGGTTCGCGACTACGATAACATTACGTCAAATCTCTTTTGGACTATTGAGGTCGCCATACTCACGATGTGAAGACATGCTGTTACAGTCACAGAATGTACATTGAATATTTTATCTAAAATGCATGAATGCAAATGCTATTATATCTTTTGATATTACGAGTATATTACCTAATTAAATTCCAGTAGGTATAAAAAAAAATGTTACTTACAAAATTTTGAAGGTGCTGTAACAGATTTATTGTATAGTTGGCATTTTTAACGATTACTATCTAACGATAACAATCAGGATCAACGCCTTTACGCTTGCTCCGAAGAACGAAAACGCTCAATTTTTTTTTTAATTTTACTCAAGTTCAATCTTGACGGGTAGGTAATCGAACCAGGGACCCTATTCATGTGAATCAAGCAACCAAAAATGTATAAGTTAAGAGGTATAGAATATTTAAGTATGTATCCTACTAATATTGTAATGTGAAAGTTTGTAAAGATGTTTGGATGTTTGTGGGCCCTTCACGCTCTAACCGTTGAACGGATTAAGCTGAAACTTTGCACACAGATAGTTTGCATCCGGGAATAGGACATAGGATAGATTTTATCCCGATTATAGGTTCCCTTGGGATGTATCCAATATTCTTTTAAACTACTCTTCTGGGGGCGAAGACGCGGGCGACGTCTAGTAATATATAATTTCCATATTTAGTGCCCCTTTACTTCAGCTAATCGCACCGCTCACTTACCACAAGATTACGTATTAAATCTCTCTCATCTTAATCTGAAAACTGAAAAAAGACCATCCATTAGGCCGCGGACAGAATAAAACAGACATTTCTGATTCCAGACCGGAAGTGGTTACAACAATAAAGTCACGGTGTCGTAACCAGCGCCTGGTCTATTCAAAGTACAGTGATTATTTCACTTCCTAACCACTTAATATGGCGTTGTAGATTAATACTCACCTGTCGAATTATGCAGACGGTGAGGTTAGAAATGATAGTTTAACTATGAGCATTCCCTTCGCGTAAGTTTATTTAAATGATACTGTTTACATAGGTCATGTAGGTAAGAAGGATTAGGTACCTTGAATAAATTGTCATGAGATAATTATCTTTTGGTGGTGTGAGAATAGCAAACGAACTTTCAGTGCCACCATTCCCTGCCGCCTTTGGACATCGTGAGTCGTGACAATCCTCATATATCTCGTGTCTTAGATGGTGGAAGGGTTAGTCGGTTTGTAGGTAGGACTTGTAAGAATAGTATCTAGTAGTAGATAATTCGGAGGTGTGTTCTGTAGTTTTAGGTAATCCAATTAGTAATCTTTAGCATTTGTCTAACTCCAACTTGATCAATGTTCGTGAGTGCCCCTAAGGTTGGTATATTTTAATGCCTGAAATAGGAAAATAGTATTAATTTAATGGTTCTAATGTGGTATACGGTTCATTATCTTTAACTCTGTAGGTACAATTCATATTCAGTAAAATGTTGGATTTCCATTAATTAACAAATTCTTCTATAGATTGATATCAAACTAATAAATTTATGTTCCTCGCAATAAACGGCTGTTCCCACGTTTTGTAATATTTTATTGCGATACTACAGAAGTCACTCCGCTGCTAGGGAACCACTTGAGAAATATTGATCTTGAAGTATTTCTATTATTACTCTGTGAACTCGAAGAAGCAACAATAGATGTCGACACTTGCACTCTTTAATGATCTCTGATGGGAAAGATCTGTCCACAGACGTTCAATTACAAATTTATACTAGATCTTTGTATTGTTGTCCTATTAATATTATAAATCCTAATCCTAATAATATTCGACGACCCCGTAGCTTAGTTGGTAGTGGCCCTGTTTGCGAAGCGAGAGGTCCCGGGTTCGATTTCCGGCCGGGGCAAATATTTATGTAACAGGTAAATGTTTGTTCTCGGGTCATGGGCGTTAGTGATGTGTTATTTGTGTTGTCATGCCACCCGCGACACAGGGAATCCTACTGCGGGGTATGAATGCGTTAGCGTTTATTTTGATTTATTTGCTATTCTCTTTACATAAAAAAAACGAAGAATAATATACTCGAAGCATCAGTAACCCGGTAGGTACTTCATATCAGATCAAAGATATTGCGTTACAATTTTATTGTTTATTCGATATAGATTTCTTGAAATGATTCGACTTAGAAATTTACATGAGAAGTTATGTTATCAAGATCTTTGTGTTAGTGATCTTAACCCGTTGATAGCTTGGATGTTTCACCACTATCGACTCGTATGCTGTCATTTTGTATTTTTTTTAACCTGTTAGTTATTTTACTGTAGCTAAGCATACCTAAGTTTTTTCTCTACTACGCCAGTATTTTTTTCGAACGTTCCAATGTATGTATGTCCTTTTCTTTGGCACCCTCTTCAGCCAAAACAACTTGACGGATATCGACTTGTAAGGTGATAAAGATACATTCCTTGCTCTGTGATTGTTAGTGACATAGAGTAGACGTCTTTTGTTTTCACGCCTCCCGCAACCCCAAAAATAGTTTTAAGCAGGTTTTTTTTCTATTCGTTACTTGTCTAGTACTTGTGTACTTGGTAGAAGCTTACCTTAATTACAATTTTACACAAAAGTTTATAGATTTGACTACTATTACTTTTAAGTATATTATAGATTCTGCATTAAGCAATCAAAATTCGATTCTAGCCCATAGTTTATTAGGTATAAAGTTATCTGCCCACTCGATTGAACTCCTCATGTTTCTCCACAGTCCACAGTTGCAATACGGCATGGCATGTAATAATTTACCAGTAATGAGGAAGAGTATTGGCCAAAGATTTTGTTTATTGTCCAGTTGCGATGTACATTGCACACTGAAACAATAGAGTTACAGCGGTTTCGGTACGTTCGCCGGTGATGGATAGCGTGAGGAATGGTTTGTGTCCATTGACACACTGTCGAGAAATGTTCGAAGTACGTCATCACAGCCTATGACTGCCTTTTGCTTAGCTCAGGTACCCTCTCATAGTATGAGCGGTATACGCTATAGTCCACCACGCTAGCTAAGTGTGAATTGGCAGACTTCTTTTTTATGTTTTTAAGATAGCAAACGAGCTGACAGTGCCACCAACCCCTGCCGCCCATGAACATCGTAACAAACTTCGACTAGGAATAAGGGGGGACTTTTAGTTGGTTATTAGGCCCTGTTAGTAATAGATGTAAATGAGAATATTAGTTGTCGTTAATTCGTTGGTATGGGAATAGGAAACTTCACACATCTTTGAGAACTTTATGGGGAAGTCTCAGTTCAGCAGATTTCCTCACGATTTATTATAATTACTATAAATGTCATGCTGAAAAGAAAGTCCAAAACCTAACCTACACACGTAGGTTATTGAGAAGATCGCAGTCATTTATAAAAAAATATACCGAGTGCCGCAGCACATGCAGTGTCGTGTTAAAGTGTAGAATGGAAACAAACCTCAACTGGTTAGTAACTTAGTACGAATTACGAAAGGAAGAGTGAAAATACAGGGCTGAATATATAAAAACAATTGTTACAATTTTGACATTGGTAGATACTTAATTGTTATAAGTAGTAGAATTTTGTAGCAGGTAATGAATAAAGTATTACCTAAACATGTATTTAAAATGGTTATTGCACATATCAACAGACCATTTTATTATTACAAATCCACATTATTATCGTTTTTAACAGATAACCTCCATTATTATTTCAAAGTTTCAATCGATTTCTTCAAAAATAGGCCGGTCTTAAATAGCGGATTCTAAAACAAAATTGTTATGTATAAATTTGCAATGCCATTGTTTTTAGTGAAAACGAAAATTTGTATGAATATCCAAAATAAAGAATATGAAAATAACTTGTAAAGCTCTGTCACTGTTCCTGTCATGTCACCATATGAAACAAAACAAATAAAATGAGACTTTTTATTATTGTACGAAATATGTAGTGGCAACCCTAACAAAATTATAATGTCAGCGAAACGACACAGAATCTTCGCAACGTGTGAATTCGCGTATTGTGATTCGTTTTGCGTTATACAATACGATAAAACAAAGTATTTTCCAAAACTTTCAAAATGTTCGCCAAATTATAATGATAGTGATAGACTAGAGATGATCAATTTGATAAGGAATATGAACTTCCGTTTTAACGATTGTAAATACTCTCTATCTATCAGCTTTTTTAAAAAAAAGAATTAAAAGTAAACGAAGAAATTTTTGTGTTGCCAATGCTACCTTACAAGTACAAATGTCATATTTTTTTTATCATCTTAGAAACGAATAGCTCACTTAACGTACGTCAAAAATTTAAAATACTTAACATAAATAACACAAAATGAATTTAAAAAATAAACAAACATGTTATAATAAAACTTCCTAAAGTCTCGATAAACAACCTGTCATATCATCGGCTTTATAAAAGACAAATACTTAAGCCAAGTAAGCTAGTGTCGGCCAGGAGGAAAAAATCATAGGTACCTATCAATATCAAATATTTTTATTGAAATAAAAATCAAGAGAGCAGATAAATAAATTTATTTTATTCCTAAGAAACTACTTATTATTGCAACTTAAAAGTGTCTCAAATGTAGTCCTTCCGCAGGAACTATTCGCGTACTTAGCAAGTTAAAATTCAGACGTTGACTTCTACTGGTACCTTTTATGGGTAATTTGTTTATTTATGACCACAGTAGGGTTCGTAAGGAATGTTAATTTTGACCATGTTCATGTTGTTGCAAAATGTGTGCAGTGTACACCTACACAGTCTTACTATAACTAAAACTAAGTACACCACGGACAAAGCTGTCTTGTTTAAATTGTGTCTTGTGTTACGCCCAATTTTTATTACGATTCACACGTTTTTACCCGACTACGGCGAAGTAAAAAGGAGGGTTATGATTTTGACCGGTATGTCTGTGTGTATGTATGTATGAATGTTCATTGACTATATACAAAATGAAAGGTCTGATTTAAAAGTTCTTTAAATTTACGTAACGGGATTAGATAAAAAAGTGCTTCAGAGTAACATTGACACCGTTATGAATCGATAGATTAGACTTTTTCTCTACTCAAAAATAAGAAAATAATTTACAAAAAAAACGCAAATTTAACTTAATACACGCTTACAAAGATAAATAAACACTCCCAAAGTTAAAACTTTCATTTTATTTCTAGCCAACGAACAAAGTAGATAAGATATTAAATTTTAATAGTATCTAATCTGTGAGTATCGTGCATATGTAATCACGTAGAAATATCTAATAGAATTTAAATATCGCCTTATTTAAAATTCCTTTTCCAAAACTTGCCTTTATCGTAAAGGACTCGTTTGAACGTAAGCGAGAAACTGACGAACACATGGCTATATTTATAATAGGTAATTATAGTTCTATTGTTGTGGAAATAGACAACAAACGAATAGACGAACTATGAGATATTATCGTAAGCATTACATCAATAACACTAAAGACATCGCCAAGGCAAAAAAAGAGAAAGAATTGAAGTACTGGAAAAAAGACTCCTAACCTTCAGTGTTAATGTGACTTATGTGGCTAGTGGTATCACTGACTTTAGTAAAAGATGTCTTACCATATTCATCGCCACACGTAAGCTTGATGAATAATCGTATGCAATAGCTTCAAACTGTTGTACCTATATGGTCACGCTTACACTAGCCATAGACGGATTGCTTCGAGGAATTAATTGCGCTCCGACTTACACGTTCAGCTTGAAGCAGCCGCTTCATACAATCACGCACGGTTTGCTTCAAGCTGCCGGCAGCTACTGAAGCAGTCAAGTCTACGGCCAGAATTTCCCGCTTATCGCCTACATCTCACAGTAAAACCATCAGCAATGTCAACTAAAAGCGAAGTGTGCCAAATAGAAAGGCGTGTGAAAGTGTGACTAACCGTGTCCTTGTGTTAGCAACGTTTCCTGGTCGTCAGCCACATTTATTAGGAGTACAAAACAGCCGTGACAACCTCAGGATATGGTGCTTGAAAAATGTCGTCTCAGAGATTAAGGATAGACACACGGATCTTTTACAGCGATCGTTATGTACGAAAATTACTTTTGGGTTGCAACTACAATCAATTCAAGCAGTTATGTTTATGTATGTATAACATACCTACAACGAACACGTTCGAAATATTTTCAAAAAAACACATGAAAATAAAACCCTTATTATTATATTATGATATTATTATTATTAACCTAGTTTTTGATCCCAAAAAACACCGGTCTTACAATTTCCATCGTCACTGACCGTGTCGTCTTTTCCACTATTACACGGATGTTTAAAACATTACATACCTACCTACGAAACGACTTTACTAGACGATACCTGCGACTTCGCCCGCGGAAGCGTAGAATTCATCCAAAGGGAACCTATAAACGGAATAAAATCTATCCTATATCCTATTCCTGGTTCCAATCTATTTCTGTGTCAAGTTTCAGCTTAATCCGTTCAACGTTTAGAGCGTGAAGTACCCACAAACATCCAAATATCCTTACAAACTTTCACATTTATAATATTAGTAGGATTTTCAAAGCATTAAAAGGTGACAACCCTATTGTTAAGGCTAGTATTGTAACCGGTAACCCTAAGCAGTCGTGACCCGGGGATCTATCTCGCTGATCGTTCGTGAAAGGGAGACTTGACGTAATAACGGCTTTTTCCTAATATACTCGTTACTTAATAGTTAATACTAAGCTCTAGTTACCAATACCACCATGTATAATTTCTTGTTAGCCTTAATTATATTCTGTGATCGATTGTAAACAAGAACCGTATGTAACTGCCTTTTAGTTTTGATAAAACGATAACGCTATACACCGCTTTGCAATTTTTTTTTGTATCAATTCGGGTTTTTTAAATTTTTGAGTGAAAAAAGTGGTATTATTATGTCGAAACTGGGACAGCAAAAACAGTACCTAAGTATATAAATCAGCACTTTAGTTTAGAACCACAATTGGACCAAATAGATGGTGTTGTCGAGACACTGCAGACTAGCCAAACTACGTTACTAAAACACAGTTACTAGCCTCCCTAATCTAAATCTAACATACTACCAACACCTATTTATTACAACACTTCTTCACAGGTGACATTTAGCAAACAAACAAAGGTATCTTGATATTCGGTTTCATCATGAAGCAAAGGTCCTAGACTTTCAAAGGGTCTTCGAAGATTTATCTACCGCAAGCATGTCTCGCAAGCCATAATGTGATGGCTATCAAACTAGTTCCACCTTAAGTTATTCTAAACTAAAGTAAATATTTCCATAATGTTGTAGAAACAGTCGTATTTACTTTTCTACTTAAGTTTTGAGAGTGGGTAATGTTTTATTTTTTTTAATACAATGTATTCACTACGTAAAATTTAGTTTATGGCACTGCTTAAAACGGGATCCAAATATGAACAACCTATTAACACAAAGACTAAAATGTAATAAAAATGATACGATGACAAGCCAGTAAATAATCATTATAAACCGGTAAACAATAATCAGTCTAAAATTCAATGTTTATAAATAAAAATTATAGGTTTGTAAGTCTCTGTCCGTGCGAATGTAAATTATTATGAACGAGACGCAAGGTGTCGTAATAATAATTCTACTGTTACGTCAGCTTTGACCGCATCCTTTCACTGCACGTAAACTGCTTTACGTGCAATCCCACTGCTGGGATTAGGAAGGTATGACAGGGAATAGAATCTGATTTCGATAATGTCCATGGTGCCCCAAGAAGCAAAAGGGGATACTGCCATCCCGAGTTAAAAAAGGCTTAAGAGCACAAGTAAAGGTGTTTAGTTGCGCCGATTCGCTTTTAGTCGCATTTTAGTATCGTTGTCAACGCAAAAACCTACCTACCTAGAGAAGCGTGGTTGCCTGAGCCCTTAATAAATAAACCAATCCTATAAAATTAATTTAGTTTTTTGGAGAAAATAAAAGGGATTGCTAAGAATTCAGAAGTTTAATTACGTGTAATGGTTGCTCAATGTGAATTTTTAACCATCCAAATCACTACCTTAGTGGCAGGTAACAAATAGGTGACACCTCTGATATTGCCAACAGCTGTGACTAGCATTAGGGCATAAATAAAAAAAAACTTACACGTCCAAACAACAGTCTCCCAAAAAAGTCTATGTTACATACAAAAGTAGATTATTTGATCGTTAACTTCTCTTACATAATCAACTACAATGACCACTTACAATAAAATTGTTTTAATTCTAGACAGAAACAATAAAAGAAGTACATCGAAGAGACTGGTTGCAAGTAGGGCTGCTATCCAACTGGATTTTTACAGATAGATGCTTCACAGTTTAGGAAATGTCCGAGCACTATTCGAAATATTTTTTTAAAACATCCAGGTTTCATAGATACCTATAAGATAATGTTTATGTTATGTTAATTAGTAGAAGAAAAACCAGACCCATAAAGCTTTTTTTAGGGACTTAGGATTGCTTTACTAATAATATAAAGCTGAAAAGTTTGTTTGTTTGAACGCGCTAATCTCAGTAACTCCTGGACCGATTGGAAAAAATCTTTTAGTGTAACATACCTAGTCCTTTTATCGAAAAAGAAAACATCAAGCTAAGATGAATAGGAGAGGACCAGCAATAAAAAATATTGCGAAAACGGCAAAATTACGCGGGCGATTGCTAGTTAAAAAAATATAAAGCCTCCGTCATTCTTACAACGGAGTCGAATTCAATGACACCTCTGTTGAAATCCATCAAGCTATTTAGACTAAAGGTAGCTACACTATAGAGCGTACAAAAAATAGGATATACATACGCTAACAAAACATTACGCTCCTTCTGGCGCAGACGGGTAAAAACTGAAAGTTTGGACAAATTGATGCACTTAGCGAAATTTTGATCCAATTATAGCAATTGAATGTGACAGCCCTGGTTTCAACGCTCATCTCGGTTCTAATTACAGATGTTATCCATTGCAATGCGTTACACTATTACGTATGGTTAAATGATATTAGGAAGTGACGCTACTTAGTACTATCACTACTGTTATTTCCGCTTCTGGCTTTTGAGTGCTTGAAGAGGTTAACCCGGCGAGTAATGCCTTGTAAATTATTAAGTTACTAGCTGACCCGGCAAACTTCGTATCGCCTCAAAAATCAATAAAAAATCAATCATGATAAAAATTCCGGATCGATTCATTAGATTACGATTACGACTAAAAACTACGATTTAATTTAAAATATCAGGAATCTTACTCGGTAACCATGGTGATACTATCGTGTTTGACACATGATAATATTACAGTAGTCCCATACAAACTTTAAATTATAATATCTTTTGATATAATGATCTGATTTAAATAAATTAAAGCCTAAATAGAGCCCTGAGTTAAGGATTATGGGTGTATTTCATTTATAATGAAAGGTCAACAACCTCAAGTCGAGTTTTTTTTTAATAGACACACAAATTTCAGATTAAGCTTAGAAAATTGGCATGACTAAGATGAGATTAAGCATTACGCGTTGAGATTAAGCGTTACGAAAACATTTAACTTAGTACTTTTAAAACAACATCAACACTACCATGCTTTTATGGCACAGATGTCACTCATACGTCAGAAACTCATTGACATTACAGTTACCGTTGACATTCACAATCTACCAACCAGAGATAGTTTCGTGCACTGCACATAAAAAAAGTTTTCACTTTTATCTAAGACTTCATCAAAATACAGATGAGTTCCACCCGGTTTGTCATTTGATTCATGAAAGTCGAACACAAATGCAGACTTCTAATAAGAAAAAGAGTTTTTGGGACACTTTAGACTACAAACTGTTAAGTAATCATAAATAAACGGATATTCTTACTTAAATTACCAATAAAACGTCTCATGTGTAAATAAATAGTTGAATTACGATTACAAAAAGGTATATAAAAAGTAAGTGGAAAGCGACTGTAAGTAGGACATCTATCTTTAGCATAAGGTCTGCTCGGACACATACTAACCTACTGTTACTACGAAGTACGTAATATACTTAATATCTTTTGTCGCATTCTCTTATTACAGTTAATATTCTGCGAGCTTTTGTCACATTCTAATAATACTGTGTAGATTAAAAAGCTTAATTGCTGCCCTTATTTTACGTATATTTCACGAAAATCTCAAAGCATTTTCAGAAGTTACCCAATTGATGTTGCGATGTTGTAAGATTTCCCTAAGCAAAAATATCGTGATGTTATGATTCCTTTATAAATAAATCTATGTTCTATAGATTAAGTTTAAGTTAAAATATTGGCGTACTTTCTTGAGTAGCACTATTAACTATTAGTCTTGCCCATATAAGTTACAGTTTTACCATTTAGATGATTCGTCTCCCAGTTTTTCGGATATCAACGTAAAAATAAGATATTACTGTGTCACAGACACGGCTATGTGTTGTACGTGAATACGTTTATGTTACAGGGAAATTTGAAATATTTTTATACTCTATTCTCGCTTATTGCAAATAATTCTTAGGTCCTTTAGCAATCCAGTTCTTTAGTTTAATTTTGGATGTAGACGATAGATTCTAAAGTACAACACCAAATTGTATTCGTTTTTGTTATCATATTTTGTTATCATTACGTTTTTAGGATTGCCCTCGTATGGTGGCACATTTAAAGACTTATTTACGTTAAAAATATTAAACGCCTTAAACAAATAGTAACCACATGAAATTCACTTAAAAACACACCTAAGAAATACCATCTCTAAGTGCTTATACGTAGGCCCTTAAAGTAATACTTACCGTACCATATTACATGTTTCAACCTCTAACCTTTTGGGTTTGAAAGCTCGCGCTACACGTAATGCACTTAACAATATGAATCGTTTTACGCAATTCGACCAGTAACCGTTCGTTCACGGAAATTATCAGCATTGACCGGTAAACTGATTTATGTAAGTGCAAGATTACCGGCGGATAAGTTTGGTTCATAAAATATGACGTTCCTATAATCCACGTATTAACTGTGACAGAGCGACATTATAAGGATGTGATGTGAGAGACTTCGGTGAATCGGTGATGACTTTTTGTTCATTTACCCGCTTGAGCCAAAAGAAAGATAATGTTTGCCAGTGTATGTGTTATAGTCAAAGGCCAAT
>LGAG01000287.1:222314-233234 GCA_001278395.1 Lerema accius | reverse complement strand
CATTTCATTTCTTTGAGTATTTAGTCGGTAAGTAGGTATAATACGCATAATACATTCTCTCGGAAGAAATTTTGTAAGATTACACCAACCTGTTGCCATGCGTATGAATTTCTCTGTGAACAATATATTGAAGTAATTATGAAACTTAGTTGAAAGAGCCGTCTTGGGCCTGTCGGGGCCCTTCAGCATGTGCGAATTTGGGGCCTTGTTTGAAAGTAATGACTAAGAAATTATAACCTACGAGTACGTCTTTTAACTTTCTGGGTCGGTAATTTCCTCTAAACTAAGACATGAATTGTAACACTAATTGTCAGTGGATATAAAAGAAGTTTTTTTCCGCCATTCGGGACCCGGTGAGGTTAAAGGCCCTGAGCAAATGGCCTATGTACCATTAGAGTAAAGAAAGACAAAATTTCTTCTCCATTTCAAAGCACCTTTACGAAATGGGGCTACATTAAAAAAATATGTACAAAATGTAGCATTGATTAGGTATGTATAGGAATAAATAATTTTGATAAATTATTTCAACCTACAACTATGGAAATCTTAGCATTAGTTTAGTTAGTATACCTGAGTCTACAGAACGAGCTTTCTCGTTCAAAAGTTCAAGAGCAATTTGGACTTAGCCAATTTTTTTAATTAAAGCACTAAACAGGTAGCCCCAAGGCCGCAATACACTTTCGTAATTACAATTCGATGGGCACCCTTCACAAATCCAATAAAACCACTTTATAAATGTATACACTTGCACAATGTTCACGTACGCACAATTTCGCTAGCCGTTATTCGCTTGTAAATGTAAAAATTAAGAAAAAGAAATGACATTAAATTTATATTTGTAATGGTCGGTATTTTTTAGTCATTGGTATTTCCGTTCGATTATAATAAAGGTTTTAAAGTCAAGAGTGAATAGGCTTTTTCTAAGTTAGTGCACTCACCATAGACAACATCGCCAATTAATATTAGGATTCCTTTATATTACCTAAAACAAAAAGTCATAAATATAGAAACAAAAAACCGTCTCCAAGATAGGGGATAGGAATTAAACTCTTGCAATGATAAAAACCTACATCATATTTTGTTTAACCTCATTTGTTACAATCCGTTTTGACTTTCGAGTATCCCAAAGAAATTAAAATACATACGAGTACATACAATAATCCAATATAAACACAGGCATTGATACGTAAAAATATTATACCTACTAGTTTCACAAAAATGTTAACTGACTGACAGACATGCTACAGCCTAAACGGGTAGACCTGGAAGCATGAAACTTGGCACAGAGGTTCCTTGTAGTGTAGGGGAGCACTAAGAACGGATTTTTGGAAATTCACAATTGAAGGGTGTTAAATAAGAGTTGAAAGTTTGTCTGAAGATTAACTAAATTTTAAAGCAAACAGTTTGCTTTCGTTATTAGGTTTATGGTTGAAAGGGATAAAAAATCTTTTTCTAAATCAACCCTTAAGGGGGCAAATATCACCGCAAAGCTATAATTTCCGCAAGTAAAGCTGCGGACAACAGCTCGTAGTCATTAAAAAAATGTTACAATATTATAGACCTGAAGATGACCAAACGATTTACGGCTTTCACGGCTCCACCGCGACGAATCCGTTATGAAATAAATAATAATATGTAGCAATGTTGCGTTGTGATTGTGTAAATGATGATACCTGACTCGCTTTTAGTGAGAAGATTGTATGTTCCTCCTTTTACAAGTACAGTTAACATGCAAAGCGCTTAGGCAATACCAGTAAATGATTGTTTAACCTTTCAATAAGTAATTAGTGTTTTGTAACATTTAATTTTAGTGTAGCTACCGGGAAGGTGAAAAGGAATTCAATTTTTTAGGTCACAAAGTTATAATCTTCATGTTACTACATGAGGGTTCAACTTTAGCCTAGTTTTTAAGAATAATGCAAGCGTTCGAGTTTGAGATTTGCCATTTTTAAAGTTAACATAGAGTCAAGTTCAGAAAGCTCAATCTTATGGGTTTTAATTTAATAACAAAAACAAAATCCACACTATTTCCCAAACTACCATTTCGTTTGATACAGAACCTAACACACACTTTAGTCGCAAGGCTCCGTTGACAGATAGTTTTTTTTTATCCGAATGCAACAAAAGGATGCTAATGTTTTCCAATATTAAAAAATAATAATAATATCGATTTATTTCAGACAACGTCCATATTTGATGAACTATTAATAACTTAAATCTAATCCAAATTAATTAACTACAGTTATAATTAATTGACATTCAAAATTATTATTTACTTTAAATTAACATTAGATACGGATCAGATCATAAAAAATAACATATAAATTTTAACTTTTCTGTACTAAATTACATCTTAGTAGAGATGCGATATAATATTGTTATGAACAATGATATTATGTGTGTATTTATGTATATTATACAAAAACTTATGAAGTAATATTTTCAATTAACAAAACTTGCCAAATTCTATTCGTGATTAATATCTGCGGGGCGTAAAGCTGATTACATCAAAGTGACCTCATTAACATTATGTATTACTGACTTAACAATGTTACAACATCATAAAATGTATCAGTATCACGACAACAATGATTTTGTTGTATCACGTTTATAAAAGTATAATTGATGATAATAGAGAAAGGTTTGCAAAATGGTTGCTTGCTGGACACTAAAATTATTAATAACAATATTAATTTGTCAAAATAAGTAATAAGTTTATATGACAAGTCGATTATTTATTTAATCATCTTATGTAATTTCCTTAATTATTATCAAACAGTTCTAGGATAGGAAAAGTTCTAAAAGTGATTCCAAAGCAAATTTAAAAAAAATCCCGCATAAGTAGGTACGTATCTAATAGGCATTTTAGATCTTATATAAAAGATAGTATTAATTTATAATGTGCAGTTTTTTGCCATGAAAATTTGAGCGACTTGCATTGCATTGCATAGTGATTCCAAAATGACCCTCTTTAATTAATTATACAAACGACAATACTAGGGTATGATAAATCGCCTCCATAGTGGTAGGTAGGAGTTACAAATTAATCTTGAGGTCATTGTAGTAGGCACGACTTGTATGCAACATGGCTACAGCCGCGCTAATTAATTTAAGCTTGAATGTGAATGTAAGTAAGTGAATAAAGATATTGTGTTTTGAAATCAATTTTAGTTTTCAATTAGTATTCGTTAGCGCTCCATACAAATAGCTTAGGGCTGTCAACATACATTATTTATACATGTTGCAATTGTGGTCAGACTTTAACTATTACCTATTTCATGTTGGGTAGTCAAATCCTAAGTGATAGATAGATGAAGTTAAGCAACTGCGGGCGCGGTCGGAAAGTGGATGGGTGACCGCCGATGGTAACATCTCTTAAACGATTCTGTGCTTCGGAGGGCACGTCAATCAGTTCCAGTTTGTATCGTTAAAGGACAATCGTTACGTGATATCGAAGGCTTTTGGGTGATAAAAAGTTTTCTGATATTTTTATATCGGCTATACTAACTCCTTAGACAATCCGCACTAGAGCAAAATTTTGATTTATTGTTATTCCTTTTTAAAAAAGTTGTGCGGGGGAGTTTCTTTCCCCTTTCTTCTCCTCATTAAAGCACCTTCACGAAACGGGGGTAAATTCAAAAAAAATTACGTTCTTAAGTGTAGGTATCATTGATACCTACATAAATAAATGATTTTTGTTTCTTTTTTTTAATATTTGAGCGGTTATTTATTTACTTCAATTGAATAACAAGTTAACTTCAAGCATCAGATAGTAAGAACATTCACTATGACGTAATGTAAATATACGAAAGGTAGCCATACAGGCCACACACGTGCTACTTATATTTGCATAGATATCATAAGTCGTAATATCTTGTCTGTTTCCTGAAGTCCTGGTTACGTAACGAATTAACTAAAACGTTGATAACTGAAGCATGTTTTATGACAACATTTATTTCGTCTTAGGAACTATAGTAGAGCCATTACAAACGTGCAGCCTACGTCATAAAACAAAACGTCAAAGGGATGGACAATGGTCGCACATTCGAGCGAGAGTTCCGATATACCTATAAGTGAGAACGAGAGATAATTATGATAAAATGATTGATGACGTAGTTTGCACGTTGGTAATGGCCCTACTATAACATACAATGAACGTCAAAAATTTAAGAATTCAAAATGCCTACACCCTACTAATACCCAGTAGGTAATATTGTAAATGTGAAAGTTTGTGAAGATGTTTGGATGTTTGTAAGTCCTTCACGCTCTAACCGTTGAACGGATTAAGCTGAAACTTGTAACACAGATAGTTCGCATCCAAGAATAGGACATAGGATAGTTTTTATACTGATTATAGGTTTCCTTCGGATGAATCTAACTTTTTTTAAACTTCCTATCCGTAGGTGAAGCCACGGTCGTTTAGTTACAAAATAAAATATTACAGGCCATAGTCCACCATGTAAGCCTATTACGGATTGACGAACTTCACACACTTTTCAGAATTTTAAAATTCTAATTTCAAAATGGGTACGTTTCATTTATTCCACTGTGTATAGTATGTCAGGCATATTACTACGTATATCAGATACAGTTCTATAGGTTACTATTGACCTCTCTATATCTATCTATCTAACTATTGAGATCTATACTATATCTCACCATCCTAGTTATAAAGAGGGCCCTTCTGAGCCCTACCGTTCTTGTAGAGTTCATAGCTCTTTAGAGATTGGATCTGTGTTAAGGACGACACCCAAATGGTAGACGATTTAATCGCTCGCTTATTTAGAAGGTCCTGCCATTAAATAAGCACATGCTGCTGATAAATAAGCGTACATTTTTGGTTAAACATTCTGTTTTAACTGACTGCGTAAGACGGGTAACATTTTTCGAACGTATTTATGTACTTATGTCAATTTCCTTCGCTCTAATAGACTAAACGTCTTGACATTTTAATAAATGACGTGTCATTGGATTCGTCTTTATTGTGAGAAAGACAAAGGCGTTTTTAAATAGCAACATATTCAGCATTAGATTTTTTGTTTTTCTGTTAATTATTAGAGTAATAAAAGTTAAGTACTCGTAGTTCCATAAATAAATGTTACTAAAAGTAATTGTGTGAATTAGTACCAACTAGTTTCTAGATACATTAAATGTATTGCCTAATGTTGAACATAAACTGACCAATTTGAATCGCCTAATTATCACTTACTCTTGCAAAGATACTTGAATTATAGCAAATGACTCTTGACTAATAACTTAATCTATTATACCTACCGTACCTAATGTGTGGATTATAAGGGAGGTTGCATGCGGCGTTTTTGATAGGCGCGTCCTGTGAGCGTTCATACCGGTTTTTAGGTCACTCTTAGAATAATAACACATTCTAAGAGTTAATTATTCTAAGAGGTCACTGTTACCCCGCTGGGCCAGAAGGAGGGTAATATTTTACGAGTGTAGGTATCTAAAATCCATTTTTTTTACTTGTCCTATTTAGCAGACAGTTTTACGAAAATTTTGTAACGGGGATCACATTATTATTATCATGTTATCTACACTTTTCAGTAATGATTAACTGATTTCATCCCTTCAATATCACATATTCTTAAATGTTCCTAAAAACTGCTTTGAAAATGAATTATTTTTGTTTTGGACATAAGTCAAGTTAACAAAAACGAACTAGGTATATTATGTAAGTATGTACTAGCATAGGTATGCTCTAGCTAGTGTATAAATAGCTTGACGATCTTATTGAATTTGTCTTAATTTTAATAATTAAAACCCCTTTTTTTTAATAAGCCCCCATGCCCTCATTTTAACAGTCAGAATTTTTGTTTTCCTATTAAACATTACTAGCTGTAGATCGATCGACACAAACACGCGTCCGTTGCGCGTTCAAAAAACGTCATGTGCAAAGGGTCTATGTTACAGTTTAAACAGTAAGGACAATAGAAGCGTTAGCTCAAATCACTCGTCCATTTTACTTGAGAGAGACCTTGCTAGCCGCATTAGACGTTTTGAGGCCAAATCTAGCCACGTACATCAAATAGAGATCGTTAAAAATATCATTAAGTACTTATCTTTATGTGTTCAAGACGTATCCTTGATGTATTTGGATAACTATTAATCTATTTTTTAATACGTGGAGGATTCAATTTTTTTTAATAATGCAGGAACGAATAAGTTTGAAATTTGGCATAGTTAAAGTTTATACGGAGAAGAAATATTTTATACAACAAAAAAGCCACGACGCCATATTTTTTACATCGTTACGTCAAATACACACACGTCGGACTGGAAGCTTCGTAAAGAGGAATCATATTTTTTTTTTATTAATTTAAAATTAGTAAATAAAAATTAAAACAAAAAACTATAAAAGTCTTTGCATCACAGATACCGGATTATATTTTAAGATTTATGGATTGATTACATAACATGATAACATAACAATCTAGTTACAAGTTTGTGTGCTTAACATCTTGTAAATGAAGACATATTTCCGCTGTTATACAAACGATCTTGGAAATATAGAACTAAAATATTATCTTAATTTATTACCAGTTTCATTCACAGCGATGAGCTGGAAGCTAATTAAATTAATAGTTATTTTTATTTAATTAAGGTTAAAAACAGCTAACTGAAAGGTATGAAATGATTTATTAAGGACCTATAATTTTTTTCAAGCTTTTGATATTATAAATTTTGGATAATATTCATTTAACAAATGTTTAAAATTTTGCATGTAAAATTACTTAATACATGTCGAATTATTATCTTCTTTTTTAAGTTGGTTAAAAAGAACGTGTTAAAAAAAACGTTCGCAGCTAGTATAATAGTAGATTTTTGTACTTTTATTGTTATCTAACTATCACGTTACCACGAGATTCTACGAACTATAACGTGGTATAACTAATTTCACTTTTATTACAAAAATAAAACACCGTCGATACTACTGTGAATAGGCTTTTACTAAGTTAGTGTGCTTTTCTTCTTTTGACTACATTGCCACTTGTTAGTGGGATCGTAGTTAAGCACTAACTTATCTATACTAATGTATAAAGCTGAAGAGTTTGTTTGTTTGAACGCGCTAATCTTAGGAACTACTGGACCGATTTGAAAAATTCTTTCAGTGTAAGATAGTCCATTTATCGAGGAAACCTATAGGCTATTATAACATCACGCTATGATGAATAGGAGAGGAGCAGCAAAAAAAAATTCCAAAAGCCGCCGGCGACTTCTAGTCTTAAATAAAAAACATAAAAGATCTGACAAAAATTAAGTTAAACCAGCCTTACTAGCTAGCCGTAGGAGCATCTCTATCGTTTATAGCTTGCAGTAAAACAGACAGGTTAAAGGGACTTAACCATTTAGAAAAGATTTGCGCAATCGTTCTGACTAAAGTTTATCGCAATCTGATACTGTAATGGGCATACTGGTACCATCTGATAAGTCACACCAAATTAAGATGTAGCTTTTTCAACGAGTTTGAATTATGGCTTTAGAATACTAACTCGACGTTCATAGCTACATCACAAAGAAACATAATATAAGCTTTAGCAAATGGAATTGTAACCAATAAGTGTAAACGTTTTTTGACATTCTTAAATTTCATTACAATAACACAAATAGAATTGTATTGAAGACATCTACTTAACTGTTCATGTTTTCTGTAGTGAGGCGGGAATTTCAACTAGGGAATAAATGAAATGTAGGTCAACAGTTAAGTAACTAATTAAAACCAATATAAAAGTTAAACCTAAGGATCCTATAGGTCTCTTAGCTAGAACCAGGACAGAAATACGTGACCCTGAAAATAAGTTTTTTTTTTTTAAAACGTTCGGGAAAATCGCGTTGTAAAATTTGCGGATATTTTGTCTGGCGACGACTATTTAACTGATGGCAGACCTAATTGATTCCCAACGATTTCTGAGCAGATACAAGACATTTTAGGAGACATCACTCATTTATTTTTACGTCTCTAACACTAAACTAAATCAAAGTTCGAAAGAGACGCTTATTAGAAACGTATATCAGTCACAATCTTTATGTGATGAAGTAATACTACATAGAGAGTCTCTCTATATTGTTGTAGTGCGGACTAAGCATAGACACAGATAGAATTCAAAATAGACACGTCTGAATAATCGAGATATTTAGAGATGAGTTATGAAATGATTTATGATGTTTGAGTCATAGCATAATGGATGCACTCAGTGATCGGCTTGGCATATCGACAATCATGGCATATTCCATTGTGATGGGCGGAAGTGATTCGGATTGAATTAGGATTGATCTTTATCTTAGATTAAATCGGACTATCATTGAGATTAGTTTTGTTTCTAAGATTTTTTGAGTCACACACCATAGATTGTAACTCGTATGTCTTTAGTTTAATTTAGTTTGTAGTTTCAACACTCTTTTTTTCATAATGCAGTGCTTAGTCCATGGACCACGATGACTATAACAATACCCATCGCTCGTTGAATGAACGAATGAATTAAATTAATAAGTTAATAGACTAAACTAAATATTACACATAAAAAGATTTGTAGAATTCTTCATATCTAGTACCTACTTAAATGGTGTCCTATTGTTCCTCAGTTGCATATTCTTTTCATTTTGACCGTTTAAACATATTTCCCAAACATCCTTTCACCGGCTCATGGTCAATTTGCTAACACTCGTAATAATTATTCTGTTTAAAACACTTTAAGATGATTGATTCAAAATTATTTCTTTGCAACATCATTAAAGAAGATGTTATTTTAAAAAACATCGCTCACTATGACGAGAGTTGGTATTTACAACACTATTAAACTCCAAATTCGAATGTTTCAATAATATAGTCTGTAATGTTATTAAACTTAAGTATTTTTTATCTATGACATAATGTTTTGGCGGTAATTTATTGATTTGAGTTATTAATTTTAATTTTATTGCTGGTGGTAATTTACAATGTTCAATTATATTTATTTTGTTTATATTATTTTTTTAAATTGTATGCTGGTTATGTAAAGTTTATTATACAATAGCAATTATAAAAAAGTCTAAGTTCTATTATGTCGATATAATTTACTACATCCTCACTTAACATGATAACAAATATTTTGATTAATTTTCTATACAAGTATAAAATAATATAAGTACTAGAGACAACTTATGTCAACTAAATATAAACATGTATGTATGTAAAGTAATAGGTAAGTTTGTCAGGTTTATTAAGTAGGTAAGTAGATCTTCATTACTCAGTAACTTTAGTAGGTGTCCACATTCAAATAATTGTAGTTTATTTGCCAAGCTGCAGTAATTGTTTCACGTCAATTGTGCCACCGTCCCTTTCGCAAGGATCTAATGAGAGACGCGGGAACAAAGCAAGCCATTTGACCTGTCAACTTGCAACACCGATGTAACGGGGAATACAGACTATACAGACCACAGACCATGTAGCTGACTAGTGTGATTGTCAAATGACCTTATCCTATTTCGAGTGCAGATGAGTATTCGACATTTCTCGTCCGTCATTAGGTTCATAATACACTTGCGCTGGCTTTAACTAGCTTTACATAATCTTCGAATGTGAAGGTTGGTTGGACTTTCTTTGGCGGGGAGGCTCTACGACCAAAGCTTTGAGCTCAGTTGTGAGAGACGCGCGCGCGACCGCGCCAGTGTAGTGATTGTTTTTTTTTTAATTCACATTCCCGAAGTGCTGTGCTCGGATACCATGAGGCTTATTTTTTGGGTGAGCTATTTTTTTTTTTATTTCTTTATTTAGTCTGTTAAGCTCGCGATGTTGGACCCGCGGGCGAATCGGACTTTCTTTAGTGAAAGTCGATTGATCGATCCATCCGATGAGGGCTCGATTTTATCGATTCGTGCTCAAACGTCGTTACTTCATCTTTCGGAACGTTGGACGTTTAAATAGACAATAACATCGGAAGGAGAGTGAGAGTATAAAAATTATTTATTCCTTATTTTTATTTAGATAACGAAGTATATTTAATAAGGATAATTTTAACTGAAAATTTCAAACATTATATCTGTTTGAACTTTACTTATTAGAATAGGTACTTAATGAAATTATTATTAGAATAGGTACTTAATAGTTTACTAGTGTTTTAAGTTGGTCATTAGTTCAACGTTTTCTGTTCTAAAATGACGATCTAACTAAGTAGTTTATGAGAGATAGGTTTTTACATACTCATAATATTTGTGCGTGTGTAGGTGCTTAACAGTTTGAAGCAGATTAAAAAAGTATAAAAGTGTAAATAAGCTACACATGAAATTATATTAAAATAACTTGCTACAAATCGAAAAAATATAAACATGTATTTTCCTTGAAAATGAAATTTTAATATTCACAAATCTCAGTCGGCTTAAATTGTTTAACAAAGAAAAAGAGTTGCAAAGCTAAGCAAAGAGTTCAAAAACAATTAAATTAGGTAATTAACAATATTAATTTATATTTTACAATAGATGCAACTTATACCTAAACAAATATGCGTCTGCTAAGATCTTAGGGTTTTTTCGTGTGAATTCAAATGAGTTACAATTTTTCTAAACAGTGTAGTTATATTTTAATATTTTTTATTATCACTTACTTGTTGTTCATATCAGTTTAATGAGTTAATTAGTTTAATATAATTAACACAACAGTACTACTTTTTATAATAAACCTGCTCTTGTTTAATTTTTAAATCAGAAATACTTAAATTATATCACCGTAACGTAATGTGAAACTACCTGCAGTACAAACAGATAACTCAATGCATTACCTTTACAAACAGAAATAAAAAATACGACACATTTAATTAACAAAAAAAAAAACAATAAGAATTTTTATATTCAATGAAAAAATATATAATTAGGTAATTTTTTTCTCTACAGTAAATACACTTAAATTCGAAATTTTTAAAACCCGCTCAA
>LGAG01000287.1:211375-222013 GCA_001278395.1 Lerema accius | reverse complement strand
ATTCCTGATATTTTAAATTAAATCGTAGTTTTTAGTCGTAATCGTAATCTAATGAATCGATCCGGAATTTTTATCATGATTGATTTTTGAGGCGATACGAAGTTCGCCGGGTCAGCTAGTGGTAAATAAATACAATCATAATATTCTGCCAAATTGTTACTCAATATTAAACATCCTTTCTAGTGAATTGCGTAAACATTCGAAGCGAGAGGAAGTATGCCGGCTTCCACGTGGAATTTGCGAACGGAACTTGACGACAGGTTTGCAGACCACTGTGAGCGATTTATAGCTATTATTATAGCGCTACTGAAGTATAAATCTTATTGTAGTAACTCGCAAGGGGAACATTAACTTTAGTAGGGTACATGAGACCTTTTGTAATTTAAGCCTTTGGCTTTGAAATTTGTTATTTAACTTCAATTTGTGATATGTATGTACAGCACACATTTAATCCATTACGCCGAGTTACCGTTGCTTACAACAATAGCATAAGTGATTTAAGATTGTCAGTCTAGTGAAGTACAAAATACAATGTTAAGCATAGAATTAATCTTATATTTTCCACCCTTACTTATATTTATATTTGCAAATAACCAGCCACGCGGTTGACGCGGTTGACGCGGTTATCAAATGAAAGGCTCTGTTGATAGACAGTTAACGTTAAAATTTAATCTTTCAGCTATAACTATGTATAACCAAAGTATCTATAATCTATCGTTTATCATTATGAGTCGAATTTTGAATACAGAGCCGTTCTAGTTATTTGTAATTTGACCTCATCTTTAAGCTTCAAAATGAAACATGTACACACAGATGTCTTCTTAAATTAGACACCATCTGGCACATTCTTAACCTACTTTAGTAATACCATCATTTAACCTGTAATTTATCCGAATCGGAAACTATAATTTCATTCGTTACATCATCGACCGCTTACCTAATAGATATAATCTTGTTTTATTGAGTTGTAAAAACACTGATTAAGTCTATCATTTAAATTCTCTTTATGTAACTTAATGATATACCTTCATCCGGTTTTAGTAACCTGCCAATTTGTCGACTTATCCGAAAAGTTTTACGGATGGACACAAAAGCAATTGCTATTTCTTTTTCAGTTATATTTTGTAACATTTCTAGCAAATTAAGTGACCTGGTAAGCTAAATAACAACATTTTCAGTAACTTTACGTCTCGCAGAATAATTTAAGTCGGTAAACTAAATTAACAGTAGTAAAACTCTTGACAATCACGCAAACATCATTACGATTTTGTTCTAAAACGAAACCGAACCGAAAACCGTATCTGTAAATCAAATGTAGGTGTTCGTTGTTCAAGTTTTACTACAGTTTATATCTCTATATTGTGTTATAGCTTTAAGAGGGCATGTAGCCTGTACCTCGTCGGAGAGCGGGCCGAGCCCCCAAGTTTTCTCTTATTTATTCACCAGTACAATACTATGCATATATAAATATGAACGTTCTTTTGTTTGTATAACTACTGTTTGGATTTCACTACATACCTTAATCCGTTATCTTTAGAATTGCTGCACTTATGCCTGTGTAGGCAAAGAGCCTTTTTGCATTTTGTAAAGGTAACTGGTGTATAGTATGACGTAATTATACTTATGTATATAATGTTGGATATTTAGTGGACTGTTATTATTTTACTGACCTTTAGCCCGCCCTGGTGGTCTGGCGTTAGTCCTCGGGATCCCTCGGATTCTTGGAGAGGCTTCAGGCAGTGGATTCCTTAGGTGCGATTCACTCGTACCTTCTTAATTGGCACGCACTTATTAACTTGCAGGGAATAATCAGCACTAGCTATTGTATTTTGATTGTTTTCGGAATTTTGAACAGAACGGCGCGCACGGCGGTTGCGTGTTCTTGACAACAACGGGAAGAAGAATGATGTTTTTAGCGCCATCTTGTGGGCTGTCAGATTCTTAAAAAGAGTCCATATTATTATTATCTATGTATTGACACAGAACAATAAGTTTTTTCTCTATGATTGATGCATTGAATTTGTAATACGAAACAATATTATATGTAATAAGTTAACTACGGACTAATTTAAATGTAGTACCACATACAGTCACGAACAATAACAGATTTGCATGCACAATTGCATGCATTGAACTCTCTTATGCACCTAAATTATCTAACCGTTAATTGAAACAATGGGAATACCTATCTAGTTCTAGGTTGTGTCCAAACAGACTTAAATGCGGGGTTATTTCCCCTTTTTTTCGATAGAACTATTAGCAGGTTAGTTCACTTCTACAATATCCAGAAAATAGTGAAATTCGTACAAAGATTCGCACGCCGAATCTTCGCAGTGCAGGCTTGTTTTGAAATTTTGAGTAGGTAGATACAAATTTGGCACAGAACAGAGACAGTCATGGAATATCTTTTTTTATAATTTTTGTCGTGTTAAATGAGAAAAAGGTAATATTATTACTTTACTAATTAACTGGTTAATCGTTTAATCTCAGATTTGATTACGTTAGGTGACGTCAGATTTGCATCATGACCTAAAATATTATTTAAATAATGATAATAATTTTAAATGTGACTGAGGTAATTATGAAAAAACAGAAGATTAGTGCCGTAATACCTTACTTTTGGTAAGACCTAACAAAGAATTTGGAACGCAAATTAAAAACAAACCGTAAAATTTAAATGGCCGGAACGCTTTTGCTTTAGACAAAGCTAGACATAATGTAGTCGTTTATACTCCGAATATGAGTTTCAAATTATAATTTTTATGTGCTGATAGACATATTTTGGCGAAGAACAGTTAAGTTTTCATTATGATACTCTATATGCAATGTTTCGTATCATTACGTTAGCCGTTCACTTCAAAGCACGGATACTATTTAGCACTTGAAACCGTTTAAGTTAGATGGTAGTTCCGTCTACTAATTTCTAATATTCATAACTTAGACAATTACAGATGCGTGTGTATCTCCAGCGAGGATACCAGTTTTTCTAAGACCAACTTCACGTTACATATTTTATGATCTTTAATTGTTTTAGCTGTCTTATTTTAATAAAAGTAAAATGAAGATGTGCCAGAATTATGAGGATTATTGGTTTCATCTTCATTCTGAAAATGACCTAAGCGCACCGATTTCAATAGTCGAGTTTTTTATTCCTTTATTAATTACTACTACTTAATGGATTCTATATGAATCACCTTGGGTTGAACTAATTCATCTAAGCTTAGATATCGCTGTAGATTACATTGCGTCGTCGGCTTCTGTCTATTGTGAATTATGGGTTACATAACAAGATTTCATTACACTTGTGATTTATGACTGAGCCTACATGTGTGTATCGATTACAGTTCACAGGCCAAGTAATAACGCTATTAAGTCTTAAGGAATCAATCAATTTCAAAATAGACCAAATTACACTAGCACCTCGAAACACACCGATATAAATATAACGGCATTTTTAATTTAAATTTAATATTATCTTATCTTTATCTCAAACGACGGTCATCTCAAAGGAAACTATCTCCCCAAAAAGCCAACCAAATCAAACATCCTGTCACAGATAATGGTTCTTGTATTTTTTATGAATGGCCCACTACCTGCCATCAAAGCCAGGTGCGTGATTCGACTTATAATTTGATCGTAACGTCACGAGATTTCTATTGGCCCCATACTATTGTGTCGTCTATAGGCTGGTATTTGGATCGCTGTGTCAGTCTGTCAGTGGATCGGTTCCAATACGTCGATTTATAAACTACTCGGTTAGTGACATGTTCCCATTCTTAAAACTGTTTAAAAAATATAAGTATGTTTACTTTTTAACGCGTTTTTAAATTGGAAAATTTAAATTTAAATTCATGTGGTTTGGCACAAATTATTTAATCAACTTAAGAATAGTAGGTATCTAACAAATCCAGATTGGTTATCTTTATGTTGATACATTCTATCTTTCTTTAGTATTCACCGCCGCTGATGGATAACTTGTAGCACAGGAAATTTACCATTTGTAGATCACGATAAGAAATAGCTTACAGCGCTATTTTACTTCATTTTTTTAACATATTGCTTTCTTAAATGAGCTATGTATTTTAATACTCACGTAATATCGACTAATTTGATACTCCTAAAAATGATAACTCCGCCAGTGTTGGCTCCAAACGGGACATTCATACGACCAAGCTTTCAGACATATGGCTATCAGAACAGGCACCTAACTGATAATTAAAAAAAAATCTTCATTGATAAACAGCCATGGATAACAAAATAATTACTAATTGTGAATTAAAGGCATCGTAGCATGTTTTCATACTGCCATTACCGGCCTTGACTTTGTCCGCGAAGTGGAGCGCGGATCCGTTTCCGATCGTGCGTAATAGACGCCATTTTACCGCAACTTTATTTTTATTTTGTGCCAATAATATTGTTTAGAGAGTAGAGACCCAGTCTGTAGTCAAAATTCGAACGTTAATAAACGTCAAATGGAGATGTTAACGGTCTAAAACATCGGAACCCTTGATCTGATGTGTGTTTGCTGTGTCTATACATGAATCGTGTCATTGTGTAGGTTCTACTATAAAAATAAATGTATAAGATCTACACTGATTAGAATTTATTTGAGATTCATACGTTTAACTAAAGGACAGTCATCACTTTATCCGATCAAGAAGAAAATCAAAAATAAACTATAATATTCTAGATAATAAGCGTGGTAATATTAAGTAAAACTAATTAATACAGCAGTTCCAGAATTAAATAACCTAAATAGTAATAGTTATGACGTCAGCAGAACAAAATATTGCTATTGTTACTATGATGAGTAACGCTTTTGGTAATTTTGAAATACAAGGCTTATTTGTTACTAGACGATGCCCGCGGCTCCGCCCGCGGAAAAGTCGATAAACAAAATATTGATTTTATCCCAAGGGAACCTATAATCGGGATAAAATGTATCCTATGTCCTATTCCTGGATGCAACCTATCTGTGTACCAAGTTTCAGCTTAATCCGTTCAGCGGTTAGACCGTGAAGGAGGGACAAACATCCAAACATCCAAATATCCAAACATCCAAACATCTAAATATCCAAACATCCAAACATCCAAACATCATTACAAACTTTCACATTTATAATATTAGTAGGATGAAGTAATTATTCCGATTTAATCGCATTATCTCATTCCTAATCATAATAACTTACTCCATTTTACTTTCTAGTGTCATAGACTACCAGTTTTACAATAAAACCAGAGTAAAATAATAATTTTGTGATCTTATCGGATATATATCAGTATTATATAACTGAAAACAGGCTACAAGATTATGAGTTAACTGTTAATGAAAGTTATCATTGATTTATAAATGCGATTACGGTCACAAAGACCCCATTGTTATCGAGAACTTATGATGAGTTATAGCATTGGACGCGTTCCGGGCTTAGCATGAACTTTAATTTTAATGCGATTACAATATACGTATACATTTAGAATATATAGGTAGTGAAAAGATAGCTTGACAACAAAATTATTTAGAAAACTCTTTCCCAAAAATTATTCTTGACTTCAAAAAATATGCCGCTGCATTTTCAATCGAAAGAAATTAGACAATACATTTCACAGTTAATTATAGAATTAAAAAATAATTAGTGTCAAATTACAAGTAATAACTATTGTGATAATACATCCCATAACAACTTAATTAACGGTAAGTATGATTATATAAGTGACGGTAACATAATTATGAGGACTTATTAAATTATTCGAGTGGTAAGGCCGTCTCTACGGACGCGTGTCCCGAGCGGCCTTCAGAGAAAGTCACGACGCATCACGAATATGTAAAAGCAATTGACACATTAAATATACTCGTAAGTCGTAATGGCAAATAAGGCAAATATTTTAACTCATTCTCAACCTTATTACCTAAGGAATACACGTTAAAAATCGCTCAAAACTTTTACTTTTTTAGCGGTAAACACTAAAGACGAATTCGCTTTCGTTTGGTGTTGCCCGCTCAAATTGCCTATCTGTTACGGGTCAGTTTGTAGACGATTTAATACACTGTTATATAAAGCTTACGTTACGTAATAATATTCATTCATTCTCAGGTAGATTCGTAGCAGGTAAACGTATTTTTTACTCTTGTAATTTCTCTGATGTGATAGCCTCTCCTCTTCTTTTACACGGCTTACATACAATTCTCTAACCATGCTTTGTTTCATTACGATGTACCTACTGCCAAAGCCATAACCAGCATTTTCCTTTGAAAGGGTGGGGGAATGAAGGTACATAACTTAATTTGGGAGATCATCGGAATAACCCGTGGTTACGTTTGCGGGTAACTTTACTTGTTTTCTACTAAAATTGTGAGTATTTAACGAGGTTTTTACTCTTTACTCTGTTGGAAAATGAAATATAAATCTTCGATTGCTTCGTGGCTTGAAAACGATACTCTTTAGACACCTAACAGCTACTTTACCGTTACTAACTAAATCCGTGATTAACAAGGTTTAAATATTACTTGAGTGCACACGATTAAATAAGTATCTGATAAAACAATGTCTAAATTAATAGTTTTAGCTATTATAACTAAACTAAAAAGTAGATAGGTAGGTATAATAGCTAGAACATCGTCATATATTTCTCGGAACGATTTCATAATGTTACCTATTTCAATGCGCACGCGCCAATACGATGTAATCTCACACAGCAATAAAGCCTTTATTATCGTGCATTAAATTATTTTATTAACATTGAATGCTCTGTCATCAACAGCAGTTACTAAGTTTAACAAATGCTTATCATTATTTTGATGGAGAAGTATGTATTACTCCATTACAAAGATTGTGACTGAATGTCTTTTTCGAACTATGATTTTGTTAGTGGTCATGAGAGACGTCAGAATAAATGTGTTACGTGTTTTAGTCCCTTTCTTTAATATATCGAGTAGGTAATATAGGGCATTGCCAGCCAATCTCTGGGGCAGGAGCATAAGATAAAGAGTAATTTATCAATATGACACTTTAAAATATTAAGGTTTATGGATACCTAAATAAATAATGAAGATAAGTTCTATAAATACTCTACCAGCTGGACGAAATTAAATTACATATTATATTTATTTAAACATACAAATAGGTACCACATTAAGCTTCCATTTCTATTTTAAACCTGACGAATAAAATCATGATAAGGAATTTACATACAATTTTATTAATAACATCTCTGTTTTGTTACATAATTGAAATCATTTATTACACAAATACGACCCGAGGAATTCCTTAAAATAGATTTTATTTTTATTCAAGAAGCACTCGCGCCCTAGCCCAAGCTATTGAGGTAATCCAAAGATTGATGTCTCTTAATTGAACAGCTGGAGAAAGTTTCCCTGTTGCCTCATAAAATGTTAGTATTATGAGAATGAGAATTTAGTGATAAATTGATTATGGTTAATTCCCTATCACTTATTTATGAGCTTACAAGTAAACTGAAGTAAAAGGTACCTACCTACCTGTAGGTATATGTATATTATACACGAATGTAATATTATAATATAAGTGTTCTATATTAGAGGAAATAAACTTTTCTTTCTTACTTTCCTTGCCTTACTACTTTAAGAAGAGTTTAGTTAGAAGCTTTCTTGAAAAAAGTGCTGAGGAAATCTATTACATCTTATCTTATACATTTTTATACCTTTTTAGAGTACTTTTATTCTGCTTATATTTACTTACCCTTTAGAGTATTCTTATTCATACTATTCAGAGTGTAGTTTTTTAGTACCTACTCTTTGCTTGTATTAGTAGATTCATATATAAAATAAATCGATAACCGCGTTAATTTCTCCGTAACTACATCTCAATTACAGCAGCCTTATGGTATCACGTAACACTTCCACGCTTCTGAGCAATTACTAAACTGTATCATGTTACATTACATCATGTATCATGTTCCACTTGACGTACGATACATTTCTTCATGAACGGAAACTATAATTCCTCTCAGCTACCTGCTTGTCTTTCGCAACTTAATATTATATTTCAATGATGTTATTGAGAATGTTCTTTGAGAATCTGCTTCTGATCAAAAGATGGCGCTGAATCGAATCTTGAATTACGGTATCAAAGGTTATAGTTTATCCTTTTGTAGCTTCTACATGACAGATACTTCTTTAAACTTTAACCCTGTCAAATCTCAAATTTGTATGTATCTGCATCATTCTTGAAAATGAACCGAAATTGAACCCTTTTCGTATTAATTATGACAATGACTCTACCAACAATACATTTAAAATCATAACCCAACACCCTACATGTATAATTCTATAGGTACAATAACACACATTTTCTATTCTCACGGCAAATAGAAACATTACTATTCCAAGTGTTGGTTTTGCATAATACTAATCACAGCCTTTGCGGCTTCCAACTTGTTCATGATTACCTACCTTCCACCGTTAACATGTGGCAAGAGTGGGTGCATAATAAGACCGCCAAACACCCATTACTGTATCAGTTATATTTATCTACTTTACCGTCTATTATTACTGTAAAGTACTGGTATTGATCGTACGAAGACCTGCGGCGTGTGATTGTTATAAACGGTGACCATGAACGCAGATCGATCGAAAGTATGATGGCTATAAGTGCTTACCATGATGTTGGCGTCCCATTAGTAACTGTCGTGATTGACGAGGCCTAGGGCGTATACCAAAGAAAGGAAGAAAGGTAACTTGTCAGCTCAAGAGACGGAAATTTTATGGTGCCCAAAGGCATATGATATAAGTATTGTAATAAATGATTGTCTTCGGCTAACTATTGGAAAAGCTCAGTGTCTTTTTTAACCTGTTAATAACCTTTAATTGGCCGTTCCGAGCTCTTATCGGCAGAATAATATGACACATTTGAGATTAATACCATCGTATTATCACTCAGCTATCAAGCAATTTGAAATGTGGAAGTCCATAATAGTGGAACATTTTAGCAAATTGTACGACCGATATCACCGCCCAAAAACTTCACGAATTCCGATCGTAATAAACTGGATTTAAGAAAACTAATTTCCCTAGTCGGTAACGCGTTTATAAACTCTCTAATAGCAATCGAAGACCGGCGACCACTTACTAAACAGTCGTTCTAATGCCGGCATCATAAAAAGGGCATAGCTTTATAATAACGGATTAAAACTCACAAACATCCGATGTTATCACACCCATAAACTAGATCTCTTTTCCATCTAGATTCTAGAATCTAGATGAAGGGCTATAGCTAATAGATACAAGTATCATGTCTTGTTCCCACGTTCAGTATTACTAGTGAAATCAGCAGTCTAGTTTAAACTTACGCCCAACTTCCGAAGCGTGCAACACGCGATTTATCAATTGCGACTTGGCGTTTTATTTTAATGTTATATCACACGTGCGTGTGGTATGTAGGCAAAATATAGATTGGTCAGTGACTTATTATACGACGTGTGAATTATGATACTAAGTACCTAGTAATTAAAAGCGAGTAGGTGAGTTTTTAGTTATTTATTTTCTACTATGTTTTGTGTTGTTTTAAAATTAAACCGACTCTTAAACGATGAACGTCAGTTATAATTGCACATAGATTAATTTAAGATAGTATGATTTTACTGAATTTTTATTTCACATCAATTAATTAGTAAGTAAGTACACACACAACAGCAAAGTACAAAAATAATTATTGACATTTTACTTTACAAAAAGCTTAACATTATCCACCAATAAAAAAACAGAATCATACTAATCTACTCTTGTTTAACAAAAACAAGAATAACTTCACAGTTATGGCGGCATTAATTCTCAAGTCGCAGTGTAGAAACCACCCTTAAGTCAAGCTAAGGTACAAATTACGTATGCGGTATCCGTAGTTACTAGAAAACGATCTATGAGACGTTAATTATAGAGCAGCGTTAAGTGTATTTGTAGGTCTTCGTGGATAACAGTAATTTAGTTCAAGTTCAAGTATTAACTGTTACACTGGTGAGGGAGAATTTCACTTTTGATTAGAATTACTTTGTTGAGTTTAATTACATGTTATTAGAGGTTGCAATGGTTGGAAATTTACAATCATCGCAACAAAAGGGATCTAGGTAAGATGTGTGTAGGATTTTATTACGGTGATAGAAAAAAACACTCTTATTCGTAGACTCGTATATTTAAAACATTTCTTCATTTAAGGTTCCAATACTAACTAACAACTGAGAAAATAAAAAATAATATAAATATTGACTGAAAATAAAAATAAAAATTTTTTTTCGAGCGCGTCTTCGAGACCAATTTAACTTAATTTCTAAGTCATATTTTTAGTTTCAATTTTCTACCCACAACTGTTTAGATGGTAGGGCGCGATATTTTAATTCTAAAGCCCTAAAAACAGTGGACCTGACAATATGAAAGTTTGTTTTAAGGGATCCTTAAACAGCACAGTGAATCATTTAAATAGGATATTTCAAAACGCAACCTCTAAAGGTGTTAAAATGTGGAAACAGTTTGTAGTAGTAATTTTGAGTCATAAAATTGTGGGTGGGTGTTGTGCGTACTTATTTGTAGTGTGACTGTGAGTGCAATCAACAGACGACGCAATGACGTCATTGTGAGAAGCTATATTAACCGACTCATTGCCCATGACGCGC
>LGAG01000287.1:170832-209021 GCA_001278395.1 Lerema accius | reverse complement strand
ATTTAAGGCTATAAGTATAAAATAAAATAAGGTAAGGTGGAGTAAGACTAACACACGGGGCAAGACTAACACTGTCTATTATCTCGATACGTATAGCTTAAATACGAAATTCTTCCAGTCTGTAAGATAGAACAAACGTAAATGTTCTTGGCTAAAACACACACATGTCGTTTCTTCAAGTGCATATCGAGATAATAGACAGTGTTAGTCTTGCCCCGTGTGTTAGTCTTACCCCACCTTACCTTATAAAGACTATCTCACACTCAGAATGGAGATAAATCCAACGACACCCCATAGTGGAAATCCCTCCAGTTGTTTGGGCTGTAGAGCGCACTAAAAAAATTTACATACATTACATACAAACGCACTATATACGCTCGAAAAACATTATGCTCCCTCTGGCACAGTCGGGTAAAAATATTTACACTCACACATATTTTTACTTTTTGACAAAATACCAATAGTCTGCGGTCTAACGACTGAGGGAGCATACAACTTTCATTTCGGAGATGTCTTTATTATGAAGCGTGGTTTTCTCGTTTAATTAATTAAACATGTAAATAAAAGAACACATATTCGCTGAGAAATTTTGGTGTCGTAAGATGAGAACCTCGGATTGTTTGTCTATGGCTGTATGTAGCTTATCTTCGTGTTTATGTTTCCTACGAAATTTGCTTAGGGTTGCTACTACATTAGTTAAGTACAATGTTACAAATGACATTACAATTTGCTAAAATATTATTATAAGTAGTACGTAACTAATATTGATTAAATATAATAATTTTACTGATTAAATAAGGAATTGATTAATTAAATGTAAACGTTGTTTTATACAGCAATAGAAATTAGGTAATGACCTTATGTGTGAAGGAAAAAAAATATCGCAAGGTGGTAGGTACATTTAAACTTGATGTGGTTTTATAAACATGATTTTCGGCCTTCAAATGCAGCAGCATTGAGTAACTCACGGTGACTGGTGACAAGATACTTGAAACTGTTTGATTAGGACTGATGGTAATATTATGTTCACATTACAACGACACAAAAAATACTTGCCTCTTCGGCGAAAGCTTTCAACAAAAATTGTAACAACCAACACAGTTAAATAAAACTGAAATAACTTTGGAATCTATTCCAATATTCCAATTTGAAACTTTTATGGAGGATGTAGTAATTACATAAATGTCAACTTAATAAGCAAATAAATACAGCCAATTTCTTAAACCTGTGTAATAACACTGTGTGATTATGAGATCAAGTACCTTTCAAAACAATAAAACATTAATTAATTATTGATTAACCTCAGTAAGTTAACAACACACAGAACCTATTAACAGTTAAAAGATTATAGAGACAGGTCGTTAAAATACTATTTGCTAATTCTTTATAAACAATCAACGAAGTGTGCACTACCCATAAGCCTGATGACGTAACATCACTATTCAGTTATTCACACGTCATTAGAAAGCCCTTTCCACACCAAATAGTCTCATCGTAACCGAATGATTATACACTCAACATTGCAAATATTGCTTCTGAGTATTATACAATGGAGTCATCGAGAGAATTTTAATAAGGAGCCTATGTCCGTGGCGTAATGGTTTGTAATGTTACAGGATGTAACGTTACAATATGTGAGTTATTCGTCATTTCGCACGGTAAAAACTGGCACGATCGAGTGACTTTACACTTCACGAATTAACCTAATATTTCTGTCTTCAACTCGCACGTTCGTGCAAAGTACAGTCTGGTAAAAAAATTCAAATAAATTTTAAAAACGACCTCAATTAAAACGACATTAGATTAAATCTACTGTCTAACTATTGTTGTTTGTAAATAAGTCGAAACGCAAATGGTGAGGGAGTCTCCCTTTAGCTTGATTATTTAAAAGAAGGGGATCTTTGCTATAGTTATTTCAAATATAATAGCAATTTAACTTTGGCGGTTAACAGGGCTATAGGCGCGTTAGTGGCGAATCCAAAATTTGTATGCCACCAAAAGGCCTCTGACATAGCTTGACAACACTTAATTATAACAACTACCTACAGCGATACAGACTGATATCCATAAAATATTCTATTGCAGAACAAAGCATAATATTTCGATTTGAGCGACACTATAAAGGACTTATGACACGTCTCAATTCAGTTACAAACACCGTTAACAGCAAAACACTTGGATAATGAAGTGTTACGAATTCTGTACATTTTCGTTGTCACCGACACTGGTGCTTACACGCTCATCCATTGAATAGACAATACGGAGAAATGCTGGCCTTGGCTAATTTACGGCATTTTCTACTGTTTTCTAAGACAAAACGTCATGTTATTAGTCACGGCCGTTACTTGAATATTATGTGTGTAATTTGCATTGTAATCTTATAAGTGTACAGTAAAGATATGCAGGAATCGTTTTGAATGCAAAGATTGCTGGATTTTTTAAGGGAATCTCTCGTTCCTTGTCGCACATAGAGATTGAATTGAAGAGAGAAAGGGACAGTGAATGGGAGCTACCCGAATAATGCCACCCTTCAACTTAATTAATTACAAAAACTAACTTTATTATTATATTCAGATGAACTATATAAAAGGAAAATAACTGCTTTATCGTAAACTTAAAGAATTGAGTGATAAGCGATCACGTTTCAATACTTCAATATAAAGAAATGGTACAATAAAACGATTCATTGTCAACATCGGAACATCGTTAAACAGAGTACAATATCGTGTAATTCAAAATAACCGGTTCGAGACATTGTGATGCGCATGCGTATTGCCTCACGGAGAAAGTGTCCTTACCGTCCACTGTCCACTACGGTACTCACTCTGAACTTGATGTCCAATTCTATGCTAATCGAATGGCTTCCACGCATTTCGATAATGTAATGGACAACACTATTTCTTCATAGGGCTGACGTTTTGAAATGCGAAAGAAAGACTCAAGTAAAAAAAATATTGGCATGCACAAACATTATACACTTAATATTTTGTTAACTTAATTTACATACTTTAACATATTTTTACATACCCGGTGTCTTATATAACATGTATCCATTTAATTTTATGCGTAGGTAGATTTTAAAGGTGATTAAATTTTATGACATTTATGGGTGGATAAAAAATTGTGGTGTGTTATGTAATCTAACAGCTCCATTATATTTTATTTTGGCTCTAACTCTCACTTTCAACTAAACGTTTTATGTTTTTAAACGTTGTATTTATTAGTAACGCCCCATATTAGGTAGTAAGGGCTTAACCAGTTAATGCCCTTTGAATGGAGGTTAGGAGGACAGAAAAGAATAATTATACGCAGATGGAATAAAAATCATACAGTAGGTAGGTAGGTACTTAAAAAAACTATTCGCTTACAAGGCGTTGCCCCGATGTGAGTTCATAAAATACATAAATAAGCAATAAAATTATTTGTATTTAAATAACGACTATTAAATAGTTAACATTTCGAGGTACAATTAATTTAGAATCAAAAAGTTTTTTAAAGAGGTCCAACCTAAACTATAACTAAAATTTCAAGTGTCTCTAGGTAAACTTACGTTTTAAATTCATTTTAAAACACATAAAACACCGGACCCGAAATTACTCAACAAAATTGGTAAAATTCGACACAAAAATCCTTTTATTTAAGTAAGCAATATACTAATTTAAGTAAGCAATACTACAACACATTGGCAACCCTGACCAGGTACAATTACCGTGCAAATAATTTCACGATAAACTTGCCAATCCACTAAAGCATCCCACAGATTTGAAACGGTTTAATCATGCGTCTAACTACTATATCCGATTACCGATTACCCGACACCAATTACCGTAATAACCAGTGGATTAATCGTAAACTTATTACACTTGTAAGTAATTTATCGGTAACATTGATTGGTTATCAATCCGCGACGAGGTGAAGTAAAAGCTGTCTGTAAGCATGATGGAAAAAAGTGGGTTCGAATCGAAAGTAATATAAGTGCTCAATTTCCTTTAGGGATCTCTTTATACGACAGAAAAATATTTGTTGTTTTTTGTATGGAAAACGCACTATAGAAATTACTATTTAACGATAGTAATAGAAGCAAAAAATATGTTACTTCACTTTGAGAAACGATATTTTTGAAGAGGAGATGTCCCGTTTTCCTAACTACCAATTTTTTTTCCAACTTATTTTATCTATCTACATTTTTGTATTATTTTTTACTTTAACGAAAATCTTTGTTTCGGAACACTAGCGCCATCTCTTATCGTATAGTTGAAACTCTTTATAGGTTAAAACTCGCAGGTAGCATCCTTGATATTTAAAATGAGAATTGAATTAAACTTTTTAGGTGACCTACAACTGATAAGTAGACATTACTTCCTACAATTCTACCATTTTGTTTTACATTTGTAAGTAATTAGCGGTAAGTACAGCAATTAAAAATAAATTGCTACGAATGTTTCCAGCTTATAAAATTAAGAGAATTTTGTTCTCTACAAGTCACGATTTTAGTCACTCGCAATAATATTGTTGTATGTACTTATTTACAAACCGTACATACGTTAGTATTTCCATGTTTGACTTTAGATGACTCTAGGTTCGAATTCTAGATGCTGTGCGCCATCTATCTTTTACGTTGTAACATACAAGTCAAAATTTCGAACTTGACATCAAGTCTTCGGTAGTATAGTGGTCAGTATCCCCGCCTGTCACGCGGGAGACCGGGGTTCGATTCCCCGCCGGAGAGAATTTCTTTTTCACTTTTTAACTCTAAATTTTAATAAAGTTCATTTTATTTTAAATTGTTATTTTTTCTAATGTTTTTACTTAATAATAAATTATCATTATTTTTTGTAAAACAATTTTTGAAAATTACTAGTCAAGCCATGTTCAAAAATTTTAATAGATAAAAAAAATATTATTAAAAAAAATTAAGGTTTAATAATACAGGATCCAAAAGTAAATCTCATACGCTTATTTCAATCCATTACCTCAGGAGTACTTAAAGAATGCACCATAGGACTTTAGTAGATACGCGGTAGAAATAGAATAAAAGAGGGGCCAGGTTTCCCGTGAATCCCTTACCTCAATGCCTTACCCTAACCAAAGAAATACAACGGTACCTACAAAATAAACGATTATAGGAAATCCTCAAACTCTATTGGTATAGATAGAGCACTAAAAATATTGGGAACACCTGCATTACATTTAGATAATACTCCGTCACCGTACTTACTGTCCAATTAGACTAATTATCTCCCATCCACAATTAAACTTATAAGAACTAACAATCCACTTAAACACTAATTGTTAGTGAATACGCTGCGTTGATACAATTATCAAATGAACAATGAGAGTAGGAAATGGCGGGCGTAATAAAACACTTGCTTCAGTCGCCTCTCATTGTCTATGCCACACTATTATCAACTTGGTTTTGTACTATCTGGTAAATTAATGGCTTACTACGCTTTTTATATTTAATTACGCTTATTATTATTTAATTTTAATTATCGTATTGACTATGGAAGCTATGCAATTTTTTTTTATTGTCTGAAGGGCTGACGAACGAAGCGGACGGGCCACCTAAAAATTTTTTCGCTTGTTTTTTAACGTACCTAATGTTTTTAGTTAGAGGCAGTTGCAGTCATTAGCGTCGCAGAAGTTCTCGAATTTAATAACTATTTCTGTATTCTCCTAAATTTAGAAAAGTCTATTCGAATTTCTATCGTTGGCTACCTATTGTTTATTTCTAAAACATTAATGACGCATTTCTAAAAGAAATCAATGAAAATTTCACCTAAAACTCTATCACCAATATCATTATGATATTTTTAATGATAACAAGAATAAAATGGCGATTTAGAGTATTCTAGATTCAAATGAAAGTGCATAAAGTAAGCTTTGGGGTCAGAAGAAACTAAAACTTGTTGATTTCTCCTTTATTTGATGGAAAAGCGAATAAACTGTATCAAATATTCACGTGATGCCCGTGTATTAGAAGACTATGTAACCGAAATTCAACTATTCCTCCTCATATCAAACTATAGACTTGTTCGACTACGAAACATCAATATTAAACTCTTGTATCTGTTAACGAGGTTTGTCTCTGTGTGTGGCGTGTCTGTGTATCAAACACAGTGTAGTTGTGTGGAATTTGTCTTACCTAACCTAACCTATTTTAACACATGAAAAAAAAAAAGATTTTTTCTCAAGTAATATTAAACTGTCAAATGTCAAACTCAAACGTGCCTGTATTATTTACAATTCATTCCGTATCGTAAGATAACAATATAGATACAAATCAACAAAGCACCATTCACACGGAAGCGCGACATATCAAAGAAAGCGAAGTAATCGGGTGTCATTGCACCTCGCGTGCGGTCGTCCGACCCATTGTGTAGGTATGGTCACGACGTCATCTGACTTCACACTCGCTGCTTCTGACTGAGAGATGGGGAGAAATTTTACATACCGATGTTCATAGATTACTAAACTTATACGTATGAGATGAGATGACCTTTTCATTTACCTACTTCCGTTTCCTTTAGCGGTTCATAGTGCAACAGCATATACTCGTAGGTACAATGTTTGTATTGACGTTATAGTTAGGCACTCGTATACAATACATGCTTTATTTTTCTGATGACCATACAGTTCGCTTAAGATATTGTCAAGTTCAAAGTTACCTTAAATTTAAAGGACCTACTTAAAGCTATGGTAAATAAATTACTATAATTTCTGAATGCTTCTAGTCTAAAAGAACAAAACTATAGTGTATATTTATTAATATACCTATTAGATGAGATATAATTCTAGATAGTTCTGTGTAATTGTCACCATAACAAACGGGGAAATTGTTAAAATGAGCATTAAATGTCACGATTACGGAATCCAGTCTTGTTGCTCATTACTTTAATTGTGTTTAGGGAAGTTATGCTTTATTATATTTTACTTACAGCTGCAATTTAAGTACATCTCGTAATTGCCCATTAGACAGTGCAGGGCACGATTCACGACTGTTTCTAGTGAGGAAGTCTGAAACTCCTTATACCTACGCAATAAAGCTTTTGTAACGAAAAGAGTTGTAGACTTGTAGACACGTCTTTTTTTCAAGAGGTTATAATTTCTTATGACATAACTAAACCTTGTTGGTGGTTAACTTAATCTGGGTAGAAGAGTTTTGACACCATCCACTCCTTAATTTATTGTTTGTCAAGAACTGTCTTTTGTGTTGTCTTATCAAACATGTGAAATAAAGCCACTAATGATCAAGTTGACATAAAACGTATAAAGAGCTATTAGATCGGGTTATTCCCGTTGGCTCCCATTCCCGTTCTTACCCTTCCCAATAGACCCCAAAAACGATTAATTTAATTTATAGTTTGTTAGTACTTTTACCTTATTTTTTCAACGTATTCAGTCGAAAGAATAAGTGCTTAAACGTCTATCTACACGCGATTTTACAAAATATTGTTAAAAATACGAAATTGAATTACGAAATACTTAACTCGTGCCAAGTCCGCAAGTCGTATCAGATCACATCTTCTTAAAGCCTTATACTATTCTCGTAACTATTAGTTACATGCTACGAAATTGAATAACATTTATAACATGATTACAATTACAATGATATAACAACTTTTATAAGACTTGATAATAATGAGAGATGAGTAATTTTATAAATTGTGCTGTCTTAAAAATGATGGACACACCACTTAATAATTAGATTTAATTGACGATGAATGAGACTCTATACACCACTAAATAGAATTTTACTATTTTAATTATACCTATTTACTATCTTATTTGAAAGTACCTATAAAAATGGTATGTACCTATACCTTTTTAATACCTACATGTATTATTGATTAGTGACATAATTAAAAGTCAGTTATATCTTATTTAATACAGCCATTTTTTTATACCAAACAAAACGCACACTACTATGCGCTTGATATACATACACTTCCGACGAAATGCACGGAGTCAACCATTATTGACTATCATTTGACATTGCCATTTGACATCTGCCAGCCCGATAAAAAGATACGGTCGATTACGGACCGTAGACCTGGATTTCTAGTGCCCTTAGTACATCTACAATCAGATAGTTTTACTGCTTCTAATGTCGATAACACTTTGACGTGTTTTGTAAATACCACAACCTACACCTATAGCCTATTACCTATTAACTATTATGCAATCTACAAAAGTGCATTCGATCTTCCGCGTTCGCGAGTTTAATAAACGTCGAAAGGCAACAAGTTGTCGTTTACTAATCTTTGTAATTTTAGGACTTAAACAGCGTCGCCAATTAACATAAAGTAAGATTATAGTCTAACAATTATGTGTTGTGTTAAAAAGAAATGACAGGTAGGGGTAAATTACGCCGAAGCGAACATTTCCATAACAGAATACGAGTAAAACTTACCTCTGGCTCTTCAACCCCGCTCTCCCCAATCTGAAAATTCCGGACATTTGTAAAGTAGTTTTTAGGGAGTTTAATTAGTTTACTAGGGAGTAAACTACTACTTACTACTTAGGGAAGTAGTAGTTTAACGGGCATACATAGAGGGTGTAAATGACCGGAGGGATGCACCTTGCGTACCCATTTACATTTGAAAAATAATTTACAGTTATTTCGTCGTTGATGTAGAATCTAGCTTCTAACCGGCTAACTTGCGACGTAACACTCATTGTCATTGTTCAGTGTTACGTGGTATGTAGATCTCCTGACCGTCAGAGATGCTATCTGTTGCGTAACTCGAAATTATGCTCGATTATTTTCACATTTACCATTTTAGACGAGACAATTCACTTGCCTCATTTAGGTAACGGCTAGTGGTAACAGCGCCATCTGTTATTCGTATTCGTAATGTTTGTTTTTGTAAAGGATTTTGTTTTGCATTCGGTCGTCGCTAACTGTTTTACCCTAGACTAGAGAATTGAAGCCGATACCCAAAAAAGGGGAGGTAGGAGTGTAGGAAAAGGAAAATAAAGGAGTGTATAAATTAACATTTTGGTTACAGAATTTAGTAGGAGTACTTAATAATGTAGGGATTTAGAAGACTTGATGAGCATGTAATATACTAGAGACTAGAGTAAGTATAATTTCGCAACTCGTTGGGGAGTTGGTAGCTACTGAACCCCAGGGCCTTCCCCTGTATCCTCTTGACGTCCTTACTTACCTATGATTGGTCCTACCTACTATTCTTAGCAACACTTTGGTGTTGCCGAAGACAATAGGCAACGATGACCACATGCCCACATCACCTGCTCTTTCGTCGACTATTATCATTAAAAAAATAACATGCCTCTTGCACGATGGCTGTGAACGGTACACGCATTACCACATTACATCGATACTTTAAATAATACTCAAACAAACGTTAGCCTTGCAATATTGCCCAATATCACTAGATGTGAGTAACGTACTTTCAAATTTACATTTACCTACTTAAAACGTGACACACAATTTTTATTAACATCCAATGTGGATGGTAATGTAATGCAATGTATAAAATGTAATTTGACGTTGAAATTAGGGTGACCATGAAGTGTGTGTTAAGGACTTTCCCAGAAATGTTCACGAATAAAAAATGTGTAAAATCTATGGACATTAAGCCTTACTCACTATGTTTTTATATTTCAATAATTATATTATAAATGGTAATTTATTGAACACCTTTTACCTTCTAACGTTATAATAATATCTACGTAGGTATACTGTACAAAAATAATGTATCTTTATAATTATGAAAAGTTATCATGATGAAATACATCCGCTGTTAAGAATTTGATATAAGTAATTTGTTTATAACTCAGTACCGATTGCAAGTAATTTCATCAAAATTACTGGGTACATTTTATTATATGCATGGATAATGTTATTACTAAATAGAGTAGCTGAACGCCACTGTAATCATACACTCAAATTTGGAACACATTGCAAATAAGTAAACACATTATGAAATCACATCTTACGTACCAAGCTTGGCCCTCTTTTTCCAATTTTTTGTTTATTCAAAAATAAAAGCAATTTGTGACATGTGTCTGTACTTTTAAGGGCTTTCAACAAATAAGGTTTCGGAAACGGGATCAAGCCAAAGAGGACTTTATAATACAGTACGAATAAAATACATATTTCAGAGCTTCTTTTGTATGTATTAAGTTGTGCTTTTACTTTAAAATCCCCCACAATACCTAAATGAATTGAATTTTACCACCACCAGAAAACTCTTTGAAAAAACGGATATAAGATATTTTAGTTTTTAAACGTAAAAATTGTACTAGTCATTCACAGTAAGGTAATGGAGTACAGTCACGAAATTCTGTGTGACAACAAAGCGTGCCGATTGATAAAGCTTCGCTTCAACTTTGTTGTCGTGTTTACTTCCGTGTGTTTACAATGTGCTTACACGACCTGTGATGATAGCTTGGTCATTTGGTTATGACCTACAATAATTACGCTTGCTCAGGTTGATGGCAATTTGACTTTAACTGCTGAAATAGTAAAGGGAAAATTTTCAGATAAAAAGATCAAATTATTATGCTGTCATTTAAACTAATTCATTTCTTACTAAAGCGGAGACAGGCTTGTCATTTAAGATAATGAAATTATAATTGAAAACTGCTAATCGTTATTGCTATCTTTTTGAGTAGACTTAAGATCCGTAACTGATTTAAAACTAATCAGCATTTTAAGTCAGGTTGCTTCTTCAGATTGCCACATTAAAGAAGATTCAAGATTGACGAGTAATATAAAGTGTTAAAAGTTGCTATTAATATGTCAAAACGAAGAGTTAGCCATTCATTGCAGCGTTATTGTTATCAGAACGCTTACAAGCAAGTCTTGTTGAAACTCGTTTAGATTTATTGGACAACTTTCGAACTGTAAAATATTACTTACAAGACGTTACTTTGCAGTAACAATGATTTGTAAGTTCCTACTACGAAAAATAGTTAACGAAAATAGGTATAGTAAAGTTATAAAAAAGTAAAGATTTTTTTAAAGTAAACACTGTAGACAGAAGTTTATTACGCTCATATTAAATTCTCAAAGCCCATTCATACTCGTAGAGAATGAATTTGAAACTTAATTGAAACGTTAAATGTCACTTTTATCTTCTTAAACAGCTATTATTAAAGTTCTCATCCAACAACAGCTTATAAAAACCTTGTTTGCATGTTCAAGAGAAAAATTTAAAAAACAATATTCTCACTACAATTTCGAAATTGTTTCATAGGAATTTACCCTCTATAATGATTTGCATACGAATTAAGTTTGTTCGAGCGGAAAGACACATCAGATGAACTCTGTAAAAAGTGAGGTAACAGACATTGTGTTTTTTACTCTCACGATGTAGATAACTTTTATTGTTCGTCTCGTATGAAATTCAGATTCGCTCTGGCAATGAGAGGGAAGGTTCACTTTTAATGACACTTATTGAATAGACGTAAATGTAATGCAATAAATGGATTTGACAATATTTTTAACTGTGTTTGTTATGCTTGCGTGATGCATAGTTAATTTAAATATAATTATCATGTAAATCATACTATTTAATTACACAACAAATTTAACAAACCCAGCTATACTAGTTACCATTTTAAGTTATAATTACTTCTCGACACGGGCTACATCGTTAATCTAGAAATAATTAGTTATGATCGAATTTAAACCGCAGCGTAGCGTCTCTAGTTTCATTAAATACGTTTTAAATTCCTAGTTTTGCTTAAAAGCAAAAGGAAGTATCAACCTGCATACTTACGTGTGGTCCAACACATATCGTTTCTAAGTAATTTTCCTCCGTGGACGAACGGGTACTTTTACTTTTGACCGTTGGCAAGCCTGAGGCAACAGATTATTACGAAAACGTGCTAAATGCATCTCGCAAGTGCACTCTGCGAATGTATTGAGTAATACATATGTAGAAATTAAGTAGTTAAGTTATTGTTGAGAGATTAATTTTAGATTAACTTTAATATGCATTAATAATATCTAGGTATTATTCATTTCTATTACTATATGGCTATTACTGAAGTTCTGTAATCGTCTTTGTCAATGCATCACTCTATTGCGTACTATTGTATTATTTTATTACTAATATTTCATTATTAGTTGACTTTGCTTTTCAAAACTTTATTAAAATGTGTGTTAATGTCCGATCATTAGTCTCTCTTTATATCTAGGATAGTGTGGTCACCGCAGTATTGTTGCATTAATTGAAAATTTGAAACATCCACAGAGCAAGGAATGTAGGTATCTGTAACATCATACTGTTTCATTGTTTTAAACCGTTAATTATTTTGAATACAATAAATTTATTTCAAATAATTTAGAACCAAATCCTTATACCAACGTAAAATAGGATCAAATTACCTATAAAATCACTTTGCTGAGTAACCAATCTAACCATTTCATTCACGGAAAGGATATCGAGAATCCAACTTGCTTTTAATCTTATTGGAATGTAGTCCAACAGGTTCTCCCTAATTTTCTTTTATCGTCGTCATTGAATTATATTGCCCGCTCAACCTCAACGTTAGAAGATGTAGAAACACGCACTCGTACCTACACGAAATACGAAGATAATGCTCGCAGAGGGCCCTTACTATGAACTCTTAAAATAGGGCAATTATAACTGTCCTGCTATTTGGTTTATATAAATGAAATAGGTTAATAACGTATTAGTATTACTCCATCTTTTAAAGATAATATTTAGTGAAATGTCAGTTTAGGTAGGTACCTATTATTATGTGTCTCTTTACAACTATATTTTTGTTCAAGTGTCTTAAGAGACGTAACAATAAATAAAAGGTAAAAGTATTAACAAAGAATAAATCAAATTAATCTTTTTTGGGGTCTAGTGGGACGGGTGAGAACGGGAATGAGAGCCAACGGGAATAACCCATATTTGCTACTTAAGGGTAATTAAAGCAAAATTCTACTTCCACAAGTGTCTTTTGTTAAATATACGCCTATTTATTATTCACGTTATCCACTTTATAATTTCAAACTTATACAGTCACGTGTCCCACCCAAGCATTGAAAAAAAATTAAATTTCTTAATCAACTTTACTTAATAAACAAGTTACTAAAAAGGTTAAAAAGTGACAAGATTTGTCGCAAAGTAGTTCGAAACTTGTTAGAAAAATAGAGGTTAAGGTCATTGACAACAAATTAAAATCAGATCAATGTGAAGGTACCAAAAGTGGTTTAGGTGGCCTTACAATAAGGTTCGGGTTTAACAGGTTGTTAGAAACATGTTTCATACGCTAATAGACAGGTAAATTAGTACACAATAATAGTCAAGGAAAGTAAAAGCACTGTAGGTACTTAGGTACCTGTCTATAGGCACGAAATCTGTGCTCAAAATTTCTTCATTATGAACGTCAAATGTTATTGTTGATTGGTATCTGTTGGTTTTTAATTAAAAATACATACCTACGTATTTTACTTGTGGTAGGTACAACTTTTTTTAGTAAGTAGTTAGGTATTTGTTTGTTGTACTGACTGCGTTACTGTGTAACATTTCATTGATACTGTTTGACTTTTAACGATACTTTTTAAATTACAAATATGTATGTGCCCATTATTTGTACAAGCACCTTATATTCTTACAATAAAATATACTACTCAAATCTTTACAACCTCTTTATAAAAGAAAAAATCTTACTTTTAGAATCCTATAGTCGTAACTTGAAAGCTGTAACGGAGATTTTGGCTCTAAGCCAAGGTCATGTTGGCAGTACAGAGATTTATTTAAGTTTCGACGCCCTATTTGGCAGCCATCGATGTGTTTTAAGTCGTTCACTTTCAAAGAGATTGTTAAATGCGATATACTCGTGATAACTTTAGGATAAGTTAAGTAGGCTACTTGAAGACCGCCTTCACGATTCATCTATATTATAATATTAAGATGGAAGGAGTTTTATTACATGATTGTGTTAATAATCGTTAAATATTTCTCAAGTTTCACAGGTCTATGAAATCAGTGGCCTCTGTCATTTGGATTACTACAGTTTTAGCCTTTAAAGATGTTAGCTATTACGTTAGGGAAATATTTTAGTGGTCACTTTGGGACACAAAATCAGTTACAGCACATAATATCCGTACTTTCTTACGGTTTGGTGTTTGAGTGAGATAAATATTATTAACTCATCGCGCTCTTTCCAATGAACTTTCTCCGCAAACACTTGACACGGTCGTCGAGACGAGGCGTGACCGTGAGGCGCGTGATGTCATCACAGACGTCATAATCTCTTAACAAGTTAACAAAATAGTAACCGGGTCGCATTCAGCCATGGAACTTCATTTATATTCCCTTATATTTCATGTTTAGGTACTAGATTTTATTTTGTCAAGAAAAGACTGCTTCTACGTGTATTTAAGTCCAAGTTTTCGAAACGTAGTCATATTCTTCATTCTTTTATGTTTACTTTTTCAACTGTTGATACTTATAGTAAATAGAAATTATTGATATCTAATTTCCTTTTCATATTGTTTCAGGTCACAGCCCTGGCTGTGCTCAGTACAACATGGGCTAAAAATGCGACAGAGAAAACGAAACCGAAGCGTCAACTACACGACATACGAACGCCACAAAATCTTCAATACTCATTGGTACTTCCACATTCAAGAGTAGCTCACTTCAGAGCCCTCACGAGCTCCAGAAGGATATCAAATGCAGCAGCGCCTAGAGGAGGGAAATTACCACCATACGCCGTACAAATGGAGCCTGTGGTCCAGTACTCCCAAAAAGATCCCTTGTACGATCCCAATCTTGATAACCTAGATGATGCCGGAGTGAACAAGAACGAAATCTACGCACAACCAAAAATTTTGAACGTTCACGATCAATCTGCTGAAAGTTCTTTTGGACCGCCCTACGGTGGACTGCCAACAGCTCCCCTTTATAGCCAAGAACACCGTCCCCATTACATTGAAGCACCAGAACCTATTATTGAAATCATCATCAAAGAATCTAACGAAACTCTGCCAGCGCCGCCAACTCCTCCAGTACAGAAGAAAAAGAAAGAACCTGTTCAAGTATTTTATGTTAAGTACAGCAAAGACCCACATTCAAAAGATAAAGTTATCTATGAAAAACCTGTGCCTGCAATCACTCCTCCTTCCAATGATGAGGATCCACATCATGATGATTATGTAACTGTCACACCCGAGCCTTTATACCTACCGGTACAAACCACGACGTTGAGAGCTATCATCAAACCTGAATCTGAACAATATCACAGCGACAGCAGTGTCAAAGTAACTTTTGGAAATGAAGGTCGAGGTCACCACTATGGGAACAGACGTGAAGAAAATTCAGAAGGTCACGAAGAAACAGCTCCTAGACCCGCCATTGCTTTACCGAACCAAAAACCGAGTCACATACCCTATGAACGCTCGGCGTCCCCTGCACCTCAACAAGCAGATCATGGTGCACGACCTGTACCTAACATTCCTCAGAGTCATCGACCACCGTCACATGCACAAAGTCGTATTCAATTCCAACAGCCTCTTTTGAACAACGACTTCCAATTACCTAGACAAGGCCCGTCCACAGCTCCGTTTAGGATTCAATCACACATTCCTAGACCAAGTTCATTTGGTCCATCACCATCGCTAAGTCCTCATGCAAGTTTTTCAAACCCGTCACCAAGTCCATCTAGTCACTTTGTAAATAACGCTCCAACCGTACCAGGTCCTTTGGGATCCATTCATCCAAGACCAAGCAGTACATTCCATTCTCGTCCAAGTTCTCTTCCATTCGCTTCAAGACCACATTTCAATGGTCCACCAAGGGCTAGTTTCCATTCTGGACCACAGAGGCCATTCCACCAACCACAACCACAGCCATTCTTTGATGAACCCAAATATTTACAAGAAAATTACCATACGATAACGACCGATCAAGTAGAACCAGCAAAAGGACCAACTCAAGGGTTTAACATTAGCCCTAAACCAAACCCAAGTCCGACACCAGTTACTTTCCTTGACCATCAAAACAGACCGCAGCAATTGATTCCATATAATCAACAACTTCCTCAGCAAAGACCACCCCAGCAATTTGATTCTACACACAACAAGCCCACATTCTCAGTTACGCCTAATAGATCTCCTTTCTATAACCTTAAGCCTTCTCCTCCACTTATTGACGATAATCGTGCACCTTTCCAACAACGCCAACCTGCACAACACGCAAGTCAGCAGCCATTTAGTTTCCATCAAGGGCTTCAACCGCTCTCTCGACCCTCGGTACAAATATCTTCTTCTGACAATATTCATCAAGGGCAGGGTTCATTTTCTAGTCAAATTTCTTCATCAGCTTCACCATCACCGATACCACTAACTCAATTCCTTCCCCAACAATCATCTCCTCCTCTCTTTAGTTTTCATCCTCAGCCTTCAGCTACTCCAGAACAGCAGCATCACTTCCAACAACAAACTCAACAACAACAACAGCATGGCCCCTCTGAAAGACCATCAAGCCAGAATTTCCAAGACCAGTCAAATCTTCAACACCAACAAAATGTTGAACAATTTGTTCCTAACGGTGGCGAACTAGTACCGGCTATATCTAAATATGAACAACATATTACCGTCAATGGACCTAACGGGCAGCCTAATTATAGCTTGACCGATAATGATCAGTCATCATCTACGTCTAGTCATTCTCAGCAACTTCAGTATCAACAACAACAACAACAGCAACAAGAAAGACAAAGACAACAACAGCAACAAGAACAACAACAACAACAGCAACAAGAAAGACAAAGACAACAACAGCAACAAGAACGACAACAACAACAGCAACAGCAGCAGCAACAACAACAAGCTCAACAGCTGCAACAACAACATCAGCAGCAACTGCAACAGCAACATCAGCAGCAACTTCAACAACATCAAGAACAGCAACACCAGCAACAACTACAACAACAGCAGCAGTATCTGGACTCAGAACAACAACAAGTAAGACTACAATTGGCTCAAAACGTTCGAAAACAACAAGAAGAAATTCAGCGACTACAAGCTCAACTTGTTTTTGCTCAGCAACAACAGCAACAGCAGCGACAGAACTATCAACAAGTTGAATCCACATCACCTCAACCTCAATACATTCAAGAAAGAGGTAGACAACAATCTTACGTCTCAAGCACATCTTCTCCTCCTTATTATCAATCGAGTCCAAGAACTGTAGAAATAAAACCATCGACTCAAAAGTACGTATCTTCAACAGTAAACTCTATAAATACAACTCCTCAACCTAATAAAGAAGCAAAGAAAAAACCTGCAATTGAGCTTCCCGATGAAGTACCAGATGATTTAAGACAACAGTTACTTTCTTCAGGTATATTGGATAATGCTGATATTAGTGTTTTAGACTACGATAAAGTTGGTGAAACACCTTTAGAGTCCTTACCACCAGATCAGTTAGCAAACTTCTTTAGCGCTGGAGGTGGTCAACAAATATCCTCTTCCGAACTGAGACCTATTGTTGTGAAACCTAACGGTGATCGCATTGAATCTAGAATAGATGAAGGTATAGATGAAGATGATCAAGAAATTGCTGCATCCGAGAATGTTGCCAGTTACGTTTCTCCACCAACAGAGCAAAAACAAGCTGTTGAAATGAAAGTGGTTCATTTCAATCCAAACACTGCTGAAGGGCAGAACATTGCCAAAGGATATGTAAAAGAGGATGCCACTCAAGTAGATCCAGTCGCTTTGAATGATAAGAAATACAATAGATATTTGCCGTTGAAAGTGAGTGGAAATCAATTTCCACTTCCTGATGTACTTAAAGGTAGAAAAATAACATCCGTTGTTGTGCTAGCTCCTGTCGAAACTGAAGCTTTAGGCGATGATCATCCAAGAGTCAAACGAGCTCCAGGCGATAGCTTGAAAGGAATTAAATTTGTAGCTGGAGACAGCCTTCATAATTTGCTAAAGAAACCAACAAAAGATAATTTTGAAAAATGGCTGGATATGGAAAAAAAGACTGCTTCTGATCAGCAATCAGTCGTTCTACTTGTTACTGGGTAAGTTATATTATATTTTCTTAAGACAATCAATACTTATTAGGTACAATTGAGGTTATCACAAACATTCTCATGCAAATTCTACAATACGTCACGATTTAATTTATACTTTTCTGGTTTTCAGGAATGACAAGCCAGAAGAACGAGAAATCTACATGTACGACATCACATCAGGCAACGTGAATAAACTCAGTGGCGATCTTTCAAACGCTTTTGTCGAAGCTGCCGAAAATAATTCTCTCAGCAAAGACATTGAAAGGCTAGCTATTGAAGGGGATGGCACGCCAGAAGACTTTAATAAAAATACGAATGATGATACCGCAGCTGCAGGTTCGGAAAATGTGCCATTATTCGTAGATATTATATCAGGGGTTAGCTTAGATTCAGAGGGCAACAAGGTGTCAATAACATCAGGATATAGCAAAACAAAACACGGCAGAGCATTAAGAAGACATTGATACATGCTGAGCCGTAAGGCTATACATGTTTGTAAATAGTTTAGGATTAGAATAACTAAATTAATGGCGACGTGATGTTATATATTTAGTCGTTACTTTTTTTACGAAAGTGATAATCAGGTTGTACAAATAAAGACTTTTTTGTAAAGTAGTTGATACTTATTTAGTTTTTATCCTCATTACCATAAGATACGAATAAAATATTTTGATAAATACGTAAGTATGAGTAATGCCATTGCACCATGCTAAATACTTTATGTACCGTACCTCTCAAGAAAAACTTCAGTAGAAGTGATATTTTTCTAACATTTAAAAAAAGTCACTTGAATTTAATTAATATCCTTGTTACTTTATTTACTTGTACTGAACCACAGAAAAATAATTCGAATAAAAATTTACGAAAATAATTTTTGGAACATCACTAGAACATCACACTCACCACACTACAATTATTTACTGCCAGCACTAAAAATTGGACTGTGTACATAGTATTATTTCTGTCCAAATAATAATAGTTTCATTTTGATGTTGGTGATAACAATCCCCTTTTATTTCCGCATCGTAAGATGTAATAAAGATTACAGGTTCTCTGTTAAAAAAGATTTTCATATAGCAACATTGAAATAAATGACAGTTAAATAGTAGCTCATAGTAGTTATTCAACATACGCATCTAGCAACACCGGCGAGAAATGTCAAACATATGGATTATTTGTGGTGGAGGACGTATCGTAGTGCTAAATTTGCCGTCTTTATTTTCATGAGTTCTTATTAATTTTGAATACCGGGTACCATGATGGAGGGATCGTTAAGCAAATGGACAAATGTGATGAAGGGGTGGCAGTACCGGTGGTTCGTGCTTGACGAGAACGCTGGATTGCTGTCATACTACACGGTGAGTAGTGACGTTACATTACGACTACACCGAAAAACAGTTTAGCGAACGATATAACACAATATTGTGTAGTAATATACGTGCCAGGAAGACCGGTCGAGTGTGTTCACCCCTGCAGTTTATATTCGGAATTTGAAATGGTTACGAAAATATTTTTGTTTACATTAACTTGGTTAGACTGTTTGCAAAACACTGAATGACTTTAGTTTGGCGCTCTTTATAGTCGCTTATCTTCTGTCGATATTCTTCAAACATACTATATCTAATAGGTTATTGTATGTTAAACATTTTGTAGTTTCTAAATATTGTAATTATTGGTCTGATGTCTATAACCTATATTCTTCATTAAGTACTACATCTATATTGCTTTAAATGATACTCACCAACTGCTTAGACCACCACCTATTTAACCCTTATCTCATAAAGGTAGACTACAACATGTTAATTTTAATTGTTGCTGTAGATAGTCTGAAAATGTTAGCTCATAAAAAACACTAATACTATAGAGATAAAATGTACATTCTATAACACAGCATTATTACAGGACTTCAACATTGTTCCTTTAACATTTTAGGTGTTCAGTGTCCTTTCCGATAATATTTTAGATATTGTCTATTAAGACAAGAATTGATATTGATCAGATACAATTTATAAGTAATAGTATATTAGTTGGCTGGTATAGAATGCCAGTAAGCATTAAACTAGCCATACTGTGCTAAAAAGTATCATAAATAAGTAATGAAGTAAATAAGTCAATAAATAATTTTGTTTTTATTCAGTCAGTAGGTATATTTCCATGTTCCTTCTCTTCTTAGCAACTTAAAACACTGGTCGGCTAACTTATTAGCAAGGAGCCAAATATTGAATAACACAACAAAAAATATATATTAGAGCCAAACTGCTTGTTTCGTAAACTTTTATTACAGTAAATAATTAGTACACTAAATTTTATACTTATTACTTATTTATTCATGCAAACAATGTGCTTGCATCTCATTGAAAAGCTTAAAATTCAGGTTTGTATGTTTTGTTTACTCAGAATATTATTGTGCCTTTTGTGGATATTTGTGCGAGAGCCACATATGTGGAGCCAAAGAGCCACTTTCGGCTCTGGAGCCGCACTTTGCCAGTCACTGGCCTATACATTAGTGATACTTTTGGTATTAAAATACTAATGTCCAATATATTCATCTGTTTAGTTTCCTTTTTCCATTACAAATACTTTTATTTAGTTTTCTTTGCTGTTAACTTTTTATAATAGCAGCGTGGCCTTCTTTTGAAACAATTAACCGAATACAATGGAACATTTTCAATAATAATTCAGCAATGTTATTTGTTCTGCATAGTTATGAACACAGGTGTTATTGTATTCTAGTCACCTGTTTACAATAACATAAAAATGTGTATTACTTTAATTCTTTTATAAAATGAGTCAATAGGATAATAATTATGTATATTGAGAAATACTAGAACACTGGAAAGACATTTGGGGAGTTCAGTGACAAACGCACATACTCTGTGTTTTTATATATTAAGATGTGTTTCTTGTAACAAAGAAATGCAATAATTTAAGTTACACAACAATAAACAATTATATTTTAAAAGTAATCATGCTCAACTACTGCTCTAGAATTAAAATAAATTTGAAATACTCGAATATCATTATAAAAATAAATAATTTTATTAAAATCCCAAAAATTATGATGTTTTAAGTCCATTTTGATTTAGACAATTGTTGGCTTCGTTATGTTTAGTGTAATTCTGTTTGAAGAATTTGTAAAACATGTAATACACTAATATGACATTAGGGAAATACAAGATTGTGACTCCGAGTGGTGCCGGGCAGCTTGGCAGAAAGACTTGGGCGCTGTAGACTATCAATATTGTGAACTGGACCTGAAAGAAACAATATACTTTTAAAATTAACATAATAAGTTTATATAATAAAAACAATTTTACTCTAAGATGTTGTCTGATCGTTAGTTAGGTATTTATAGATTAAAAAATTTGCTCTCATGGTAAAATACTGAGCAACATTGTTTTTATTTATTAATCTCATTGAAAATTTCGGAAGACAAACAGATTAGATAATAAGGATATACATAATATTTTTTAATTGAAATGCATCCAATACAAGAAGTAATTTTAGGAAATACTGGGATATTGATATTAAATATTATAATTTCTTATATGGAGACCAAGTAATCTTATAATTCGAGAATGAATGGAGCTGTATATTATGCTCTCCATAATACTTATCATACACAACGTTATGTAAATTATTCACATCATAATTATTTACGAGAAACATTTAAATATTGCAATGAATTTTTACGATTTCTATCATGATTTACAAGATCCATACTTTCTAGTCATAATAGTTTAACGAACTGATAAGATTAGTTGCGTAACAGAATGATCGTAATTAAAACTATTTAACACATGTAAGTTTGACTCGCATGTTGTGAATCACAAGGTTGAAAACCTCTTTTTGGAATGAAGTTCCTTGATGAGACTTATGCAGGGGTGTAAAACTAGTAATAAGGAAATGGAAAAAATGTTGCGGACGCCATATTAAAAAATTATATAGCCTTTATCACTCCTACAAAGGAGACACCTCATGAGTTGAAATCCTTCAAACTGCTTGCCAAAGAAACGAACATATACGGACAGTATTTTATTTTTTTTATTTGAGCGCTAGACATTACTAAAGTTCTAAGTGCGTCGCAGTCTGGGAAAAATTCGAAGCCTCTAATCTAGTTTAGAAATTCCCAAACTTGGTTTCGTAGAATAGACATCAAGATTCCGCCAAAATTGTGTTACATATTTGAAGCCCAAAAAGAAAAGATAAACTTGGGGAATCGTTGAAATATAGCAGGGAAGAAAGACGTAGGACTTAAATAAAATGGTCAACTTATTGTGTTCCATAAAATAAGAGGTATTTGGTGGGTGATCCGTTATCCGTTATCTTTAAAAAAGCTTCGGGATCCCTGCTCTACCTTATAAGTTTCTACCTTGATTACTAAACCTACTAAACCTAGTAGAGTTCAATGTACGAATCGCTAAAAATCCATGAATATACTCACCATTTGCATAATAGTAAGCCACTTCTTGTATTTGATTAGCGCAGCTTTCACCGTGGGGCTTCCCTCCGAGGACAGTAAGTAGTAGCCGTACATGATTACATGCACCGCGTTGTTGAGCATGGGAGAGAACGATGTTATACCACCTGCCGGGCAAATATTGGGCCATTGAAGTATGTTATTAAAGGGGGGAGGGGGAGAGGTAGATTGATAGTACTTAGATAATACTTACATAATCTTAGGCTTACTTGGTGAGGACAACACATAAATTGACAGTTGGCAGTTATTAATATTCATGATCCAAGAATAAATATTTCTCTGTCATAGAAAATGTCTGACCCACACAGTAATACCTGGACCTCTTTTTTCCAGCGATATCTAACACCTTTATGGAATATCAGAATCTTAATATAGCGAAAGATATTTCGATGATAAAGAGATCAAGAAACGTGATAAAAATGTGTAAAACAAAATGATAACAAAGACAAAAGTCACTATGCTGATTTAATTATCTTCAGTTTGCTTTTCTCCTTGTGACGTTGACAGTAAAATGATACCCGGCGAAACAACGACCCAAATATAAGTAACACCTAAATCATATTAGTATTCACTAGTAAGTAAGTAATCCGCCTTCACATTTATTCGGTATAATTAAACCTATGTGATGCTGTTATTGTTATTCATTTGTTATCCCAAGGAAATAATCCCTTACCTAACAAAGAGTAGGTATCTAACCTAAACTTGCGTTAGAAACTGCAATGTGCCAAGCGTTAAATTCACATTTTTTTTTTTAATAATTCTCCTATACACTACCACACAATCGTTAACTATACGACATTTGTATACACAAAGCCTAATCATAGAGTAATATACACATTTGACCTCGTTATAGTTTTATTATAATACTAGTATAGATACAAACGATGTTGTCTTTACTGCTAATAAAGTAATTGGACAAGGACAACGTAATAACGAAAAGACGACTAGATTGCTAACATGAGTGCCTCAGATTTTCTCATGAACGCAAGTGTCGTGATACCCACTGTACGACCGACAACATGACCTCAACTAATCCGATAAGATCGTAAAGAAGTTATATTAGCTATTAATGATATTAGCTGCGCGGCAACTAAGTCTTTTGGGACTCAGATTATGAAATATCCATACCGAAACGATGATTTGGCTTTGATTAGTTAATCGCTCCCTAAAGTATTACTGAGTTGAAGAGCTTACACGTTCATTCAGTACATTGTCTAGAGCAGTGGTTCCTAACCTTTTCAATCAATATTGTTACCCCTGTGACCTATGAGGAAAATTGATTTTACTCCGTCTTTTAAATGTTATCAAACCAAGCAACACAAGTTATTTTTTTCTGTATTTTTATTTTATGATCCTAATATTTAGATCATTTACTCCCGTAAAACAACCGATTACCTCCGCGGGGGTACTTGCCCCTTAGTTAGGAATTTAGAGTCCAGATATTGAGTCATTTCGACATGTCCTGAATAGTCAGTCTTTTAACATATACCGGAGAAGCTTTACATGCGGCTCGTATTACACTTTTCTATAAACGTGTTTATATCCTTTTCTATGCTTGTAGTAAAACGAGAAATTTCAGGCCGATGGGGTTATTATGGCGTGAAGGTGTAGTACGAAGACTCACATTCGCGTTAGTATTAGTATTAAAAATGATGCGGGTAAATTAAACCAGAGTCAGAAAGCAACTTTGGAGCTAGAAAAAAATAATAAATGAATGCTAGACCAAATGCCATCACGCAAAGAGCATAGGAGCGGTGGTTAGCGTGACGGTTCTGGACTGAATCCAGTGACATTTGTTTTATTATGTCTGGCTTCATTTATTTATTTTGTAATAAATGAATGCGATAAGTTTCCCCTTCTCAGGTTTGAGGTCTTTTAATTTTGCAATAATTATGTAGAGTAATATTCCATTTGCCTTGCTAGTTACTGAAGACCATATAGCCGAGAACTGGTTACCAAGCGCCCTAAAAGGCCAAAAAAGCAGCAAACATTCTTCAAAACCCAGTGACTTTGCAACGGCGTAAGGTTCATTGTAGGAAATAAAAACGTTTCGAGCCCAAGACATTTTCCTACACTATAACAGGAGACAGGGTGCCTTTGAGACGGCAATAAAACTTTCACGACACGTCTCAATGGGCGTAGTGCGGTAGTCTGCTGTAGTCTACGTCGCAATGTTTTCGCAGTGTAAATTGGTAGCGGGAGTGAGGAACCGAATATCAGAATATACCTGTTAGGATGTTCTACCAACGCTCTTTTAGAGATTCTTTTGGGTATTTTGTCATTACAGAACTTTAAACGAATGTCGAAATTATATATTTGATAAATAATTCAGCTGATACATCTGTAATATTATTTTAAACTTTTGTCCTTTACGAGTGCCAGTTCTAATGCTGACGGACGATTGAGATGTTTAGATGTTGAAGGTTTATGATTATGATTAGCAATTAATGCCATAAATAGAACTTGTTTACGAGTATTGGTTAATCTAGGGTTTGTAAAATTTAAAGGATTGATGGATGGATTAATACCCTTTTTTCTGAATGTTACTATTACTAGTCTGTATTATCTCGAGATGTCCGCAACAGTTTAATGAAAAGAAAGGGAAGTTAAGGATCAATTTTTGAATTGCTGTTGTTGACTTCGAAAAATCTATTACGATTTAACGTTCCTTTATCCTTATAGCGTCTATGCTATTTATTAGAACTGTATTTGTGTTGAATCTGTATATTAAAAAACTCGTAATTAATGATAGCGATTTAGCTAGTAGTAATCAAAAATAATAACAATTGTTTTAGCTACAGGCTCTATCTAAAACAAAGCGTAGATTTTGTAAACAAAACTAAAAATTGTTTCCTGATTCTAAATAAAATCTTCGGCGAAATTCATGTTTTTACGAGATCTTATTATATCGCAAGGGTCTTATTTGTCCCTGTCAGGAGCAATAAAAGATGCGCGGTATATCCTCCTACTGTATATTCACGAGACTACGGTAAGAACTGACAGGCAATATGGATCCTATACTAGATGTATCAAGATAAATTTCGTAGAATTTGTTTACGGGTAATATTATGTCGCTCTATATTTTACTCTCTACGTCGATTAATGACGGGAGCTGTAAACTTCACAAATGCTAGCGAAATTTAAATTTATTTATAACTGAAAAATTTATGATTTTTCTCGAAACATAAAGGTGTTCTGTATACTCTGTTTATTTTCTCGTTCGAGAAAATAGTAGGATTTCACATAAAATGTATATTATATATATGTACGGGCGTGTAGGTGGAAGAGAATTCTTTATAAAGATTTAATAACAAAAACTTTAACCACAAAACATAATTTTTAGTCTCCCCGAACTTTCTGAATGGCTCACGTAGTATAATATATTTCTCAATTTTCTATATATTTAGAATTTGCTAGGACTATTAAGATATTCGTGCAGTTGTTACTTGTGTTCTTCGAGCAAGTTTTTTACCTCTGTGAAACATAATTTACCTTTAAAACTTATTTGCACTACGTTTGTGGTTTCAACCCTTTTCAATAACGTTACCCTTGTGACCTATAAAGAAAATGATTATACTCCGTCTTAAAAATATTATCAAAACATACAAGACTTTTTTCTGCATATTTTTATTTTACGATTCTAATTATTAGGTCCTTTGTTACCCCAAAAAATAGCTGATTACCCCTGCAGGGGTAATTACCCTCGGGAATCCAGGCACAGGTACGTTCTTAATTTAACTAGAATTTACGTATTTGGTTTCCAGTGTTCGACTGTTTTGGTATTTTTATCTTTTCTCCGTGTACCCTACATTTACGACGACGTCGTTTAAAAGCTAGAGTTTTTAATGTGTTTATTTACTGCTACTAGTTCGCCAAGGCTTTTAGCCGCTCCCTGGCCATGTCGAAGGTAAAACCTTGTAAAAACGATTATTGCATTAAATACGTATTGGATTTCTCAGGTTTTTCATACAAGGTTGTTTTTCTGTCGTCAATATTATGAATATTCTGGAAATCTTGTGAATTTTCTTAATCTTCATTCTTAAAATTGTAGCAAGAATTGGGAATGAGAAATTTTAGTAATTCTCATTTTTTTGGCCGGCACCAAGGTGATGATATTGCTATGACATAGATGAAGTATAATCATCTATCATCTATCTGGTGTATATTACTCCTGCTTCTTGGTTATATCATCATAAGTCTAAACTTAAGTTCTTGTTTGTAGTAGACTGCAATATTATAGTTTTGATATCCTACCGAGGCAATCGGTTATATTCGTGTGGCGACGTTGTTTGCTTTGTTATCGCTAGCAAACTGTTTATTGACTCCATTTGGGTTTATAGGCTAATAATGAGTGATTTAACGCTCTCGTTGTTTGGCTGTTGTTGGGGAATGATTAGATTTAGATAACGCGCTAATATAGGAATATATCTTTATTTATCCATCAAATGTTATTTTAATTCATCGCCGTTATACTCGTAGGTGCTTTATTATGCAGTGTGAATCGTTATAGCATATTCAAAGTGCTTATATTGTAAAATGGGCGGGCGTCAATTTCAATTTTAGCTTAAAATTCTATTTCAAAATGTATTCAATACCATAAATTTCAAGAGGTTCAATTCTTAAATATGCAGAATATATCTACGCCCACGAGAAAAATTCCTACGCAGTTACTATGTTAGAAGCCTGAAATTCCTAACCCATTAAAATATGCGGCCAACCTTAAAATTCAACCTAGCGCGAAAAATAAACAAAATTTCTAACTGAAGCACGAAAGTCATTACTCTAATTAATTAAACTTTTATCACCTGGCTGTAAATGTTGACTTTGGTTATGCAAAGGTTAAAAGAGCAGGGTTGCGTTTTAGTTCCATAAAAATGAGGTTTTATTCCTGCTACCGTTAACGACTCTACAACCTGTACTGCCTTTTCACATCGCTCAGACAAACACGACCGTGTATTCAACTCAGTGGTTCAAGCTTAGTGTAACCTATGTATAGTGAGGATGAAAATAAATCCCCTGTACCACGCTGTACTACACTACTCTTCGCGCCTACGAATCTTTTTCGAGAAGATTATTAAATGTGACGTATCATAAAATTATATTCAAATTCATTGCAGTATGTACGTCTTTTGAGTCTTTTGAGTTTGAAAAATAATTTTTATTTTATTGTATTATTAATTCAATATTCTATTTAACAATTTATAACAACTACATTTTAATAATTTAATTCTTGTTATTACAAGCTTTTATTTAGTTTCACCTGTCCGGTGTTTGTAATGAAATCTTGCAAGCTAAATTTCACCCACTTTCCGGTGTCCGATTGAGCTAAAATTTTACACACTAGTCCAGTTCTGATGACAATGCATGTTTATAATAAGCATGATGTGATACTGCTATCAGGATTGGCTCCAGACGATTGAACTCCTCAACGGTTAACAGTAGGGACTTCAAATTTTGCATTTTAACTTTTTAGTTCTTTTTCTTATTAACAAGTAATAAAAGCTTGTTTAAAAATATTTTTTAATTTTACTTGTTGTTAATCAATTTAAGGTAAAATAAAGAGTTCTTGTATTGCACTATACTAATACCAAACCATACTATACTATAGCATAACTTTTGTTAACCTTTACTTTTTTATGAAAATTGCTGATATGTTTTAAATTGCTATAATGTTTAAGAGCTGAAAACGGGCAGACATCCCAATTAGTGAATACTGATGGCTGTACCTACCTTCAAAATATCCTTGAGCCGATGCAAAGACCTTCGCCTTTCAATTATACCCAGATTTTTTGATGTCAAAGGAATAACCCTCAGATATTCTCAAAGAAACATATAATTAAATGTTTTCCAAAGGCACAATTACGGATTCAGGGTAATGACGACGCTACGTAGTTAAGCCAGTTTTAACATAAGTCTTAATACTCTTTACACAACTTTAATCCTTTATTTCTGTCTTTTCTTCGTATTTCTCGAATATCAAAGGAACTGATTCTGAAAGGTTTTCTGTACAGGTACGACGTATATTTTCTTTGAAAAGTTATTACGGAGCTTAAGACTACTATATGTAGGTACTATGTTATCGTATTTTTATAATTATAGTTCATATTTTCAGCATCCAAAACGATTGATTGAAAATTTTGCATACCTATGTTATTTTTGTACTCCAATATGTTAATATGATATAGATTATTTTGTTAGATATAATCGAGAGTTTTACTTTTAGAAAATAAGCTAATACGTTTATTTATTTGTATCTTAATTTATTTTTCAGTGTACTTTTTTATATTTAGTTAAATTTCATCTTGTATTATAAAAGTCATAAGCTCCCTTAAAAAATTACTGTTATCTAAATTCTGCACAGATAAAACAATTAGAAGTGGGCGAAATTATTGTTCAAAGTTTTCCTATTTTCATAGATACAGGTGCAAATAATAAATACGTGATAAAGAATACTTTTGGTGGACATAAATGATTAAACATCGGCTTTACTGAAATACCTAACTATTCGTTGGTCAATAGTTACGACTATATCGCTAAAAGATCCCATACGTAGGTGTTGATTTATTTTGCTATCTTCCAAGAGATTTCAATTTAAATTGGCCCGTTGATAGCTTTAGCTGAAACGAAATTTTTATTACTTTTTTCATCAGTATAAATTGGATTTACCTTCACATACATTTAGGAATAATGGTATTCGATAAACCTTCACCCGTAAAACTAATTTTGCTAAGAATGAGGAGTAATCCATCACCTTATATCCTTTGTATAATACAGAAGTAGATATTTCCGATATGCTTAATCATTTATTAGATAAAAATTGTATTAATCTATTTAATTTATAGCAGATTGTAAACTGGTAAAAAATAGATATATTGACGTATTGTAATTCAAAACATGAAGAATTGTAGAAATAAATTGCAAACGACGCCTTCATATAAAAAAATATTGTTCCTATGACTGCAAAAGAGTATACATTCAATCTTTATATTTTCTTGTTCAATTTAGTTATCCGTAAGTTTTGTTCACTAAGTTCTCCTTGCAAACAGTACGTAATAAATAGAGATAAAGATGTTTCTTATACCCCAGGTGTTCACTGATGCAAGAAATTTCCAATGAATTCACGTATAAGGGTACATTAATATGAATAGCGTCTTGTAATGGTCTATAAAATCAGTTTTATTGTTTTAAGCTTGCTCTGCATCCATTTCCCCAGTTTATTTGCCATTGGGCTTAATATTAACTGCTTGTTGTAAATTGTTAATGGGAAAATCACATTATGTTCCGATTGCTAAATTTCTCTTGATTTTCCTTCTTATTTGATGCTAATTTTGGAGTTATAATTGGAAATGTAAGGTTTGTTATTTTAGCTTCGAGGAAATCTTTTCTTTTGTTACAGCGGATACGTATTGTTTTTAAGCAGTTTAATATGTTTCCCTAAACTATTTAAGCTAGTTATACATCCATATTTCCAAACAATTAAAAGATTCCTTGTCCGTTAAATATAATCGGATATTTTAACGAAATAATATTTCATTTCAAACGTGTACTTAATAAACCTGTCAGTACCAGCGTTTCAATAGCATTTCAATATTTCCCATTGATATAACGTCGTATTCTAATTGAATAAACATACACAATATAAAAGAAAGAACGACAGATGCTGACAACTTTTATTAAGAACTAACTGTACTTTCTTCGTTTCTTTTCGTAAGTAATACCTTTATCAATGTAGATAACTTTATGGGTATAATGCTTTCTCCGTTCATAAAGACAGTGTGTATAGACAGTGAATTAGTAACTATGTTATCTGTTTTTATATGGAAGTAAGTGTAGAGTTGACGGCTGATAGGGAAGAATGGAAAAAAAGAACATGTTGCGCCGACCCTAAATAATTTGGGAAATGGGCAGGAGAGAGAATGTTATCTGTTTCAAACGTACAAGAATTGCAAATCTAAGTTGGTGCCCCTACATTGTGTATTTAGAATGTAATCAAGTTAATGGCGAAACCATATTTGAAATTCAAACATTGGCGTGTCTAGTTTAGTAGAATTGGCGTGTGTCACGTTTTAATTGTACTCTCAAATTCAACTTTCCAAACAACGTCGGTGTTAAGGCAAGCGAGTAGTATGTGTGCTGTTGACGTGGTATTAACTGGTCGTTGAACAGTGAAGACATCTGCTACTATTCACTAATCTTGTAGTAGCAAACGTCCGATTCTTATCTTCGTAGAATTTCGGATGGATAGATTTGTGCTTATCACAGTTTAGCTTTTAGCAATCTCAGCTGTCTTTTACTTGACTTTGTCTACATACTCAGCATCTTTAAAAATGTCTTTACATTATGTAGTTAATTCATGTAGTAGAGACCGGTCTTTGCTTCTCTTTCAGAACTTATATGCTTCGATATTTCAGTACAATTTCTTTGCATTGGCATGCATTTTGGTAGCATCTAGCCTTTTTCAATGAACGCCTTTAAGCAATGCTATCTGCCATCATCAAATATTCATTGAAATCTCTGTCGCTCTCTATTATTGACATCTGCTTTTTGCGCGTTCGGCGAATTCCACCTTAAGAATATTAAAGGCTCGTGATATAACATTCTGTAATCTGAGGCAGATTTGACAATAGAAACTAAGTAGACGTTATGTAAAGCAAAATTCTCCGAAGCACAAAATTGACGCAGGTATTAATATGCAAACGCTTTATTAATGTTCTGCTGGGCAAAGGTTTCTCGGTGCGAGGGCTCCGGATTTACGGCTTCAAGACATTGGGATTACCTAATAGGTTGCGTAATATCAGTATTTAAAAGAGAAAAGTGAACTACCGGTTTTCCTATATTTTAAATTTTTTATGATTTGCCTATCACCAATTTTACAAACTTTAAAAGAAAACATTGCTGAGACTGTACACATATTTTTTTATTCTTGCAAAAAAATCAAAATGTTTGATATTGTCCTAGCTAGCTAAGTGTTTCTATAAAGCAACAATGTAATGTTTATATGCGTGAAAAGAACTATGTAATGTAAATAAAAGCATAGTTTATCCACAAGTCGCGTGTGGCGCCGTTCGCGGCGTGCCGAGACAATCCAAATAGGACCCCAATTGCCTCGTTTAACGCTCAATTTACAGGGAAAAGGCAATTTGATGAAACAAAACAACTGTGGAAACGTTCGATGACATTCTTATTTTACCTCGTGACCAATTTAAAACTAGTTCAATTTAGGTAGTAAGTCGTTTGCTGTTAGTTACTGTAGATAGTCCTGAAAAAGAGTACCGATCTGAAAGTTCACTAGATTCGAAATTTTTGTTGAAATATAAAACAAACGAATGAACAGATGAAACTAAAACAAACGTTGAAAGGAAGAAATCTGAAACGGATGTTTATTTCTACCTAAACCAATAAATTGAACGAGACATAGTTGTAAGTAAAAACGAAATCAATAGAATATCTGTGTTAGTAGGAAGTGTACGATGCTATGTTCACATCATAAATTCAGATACTGATTAATTAATCCCAACGTCTAGGCGTAATGCCAGTAATTACATCTACTTCAATTACGGCAACATCACAGCTATCGGTAACCTCCACAGCCGCCGCTCTATAAGCCAATTACGAACGATTATGAGCCAGATTACGTAATGTGATCGATGCTCCAGAATCCAATATTGTAATGTCAAACGGGGTTATGGATAGTTTTAAATCTGTACACCTGTTATAGCAGAGTTTCTGTTTATCCGTTTGTCGGAATTGTTTTTCAATAAAGTGAATGTCCTAACTAAATCCTAAAGCTGGTTTGAAAGAATAACTCTGTAGGTTTGCTATTTAAAGCTATCTGCTCCATCTGGTTAATTAGTTGTTTCTTTCTGTTTTAACTGTAACTTTCAACTTAAAAATCAATTTTATAGACTATAACAATGCAGTTGCGGGTAATATAACATGCTTGTTCTCTTATTGATATTAGAGGAGATAGCTTTAAACATATGAAAATTGGGAATACATACCTCCTATATACTTAGTTCCTGACCAGACTATGATAAGCGTACTGATGTGGTGGTAAACATGGAGGAAGGACGCTTGGCGATCCTTCTTCCTCAGGAGGAAGAACACTGTCTCGCATAGCTCCATTATCTTCAGTATTATCGTCCACCAAAGGAACCGGAGCATTCTGAGGGCCTCTGGTTTGTCGGAGTAGTCCGGTAACATGCAGCCGAAGTGGTATGTGGTTGTCCAACCTGATGTCATGATCTGGAAGAGGAAGTTTTGTTCATCAGTTCTCAAATCTAGAAGATTCTTAGAAGATTCTTCTAGAATTCTTCTAGATTCTTCTTCTTAGAAGATTATTATTCTAGAAGATTCATCATAGTCGAAACCTCATGACTGAGGGTCGTGGTCATTCATAACAGTTTCTGCTACCGTACTTCATCAGGCTTTTCCTTTTTTTAGAAAGTCTGATGGAGTTGTGAAAGGTGGTGTTGGCTTTTTTAATTGCGTCCCTCCATCTAAAAGATTCAGACTCTAAAAGTTACGTTAAGTCTTCGTCTAGACAAATATATTTCCAAAACTATACACGTGCTTACGTGTATATTATGTAGTCCATTTTTCTAGTACTTTGTCTAATTGGCGCTACATTCTCGCTGTATTATTTGTTTCTGTATACTTGACGATTAATAACCGTAATAGAAGTCCTCTAATAGAATGGCAGTAGTTGCTAATTAATCGAATTACGGTAACATTTCTCTACAACATGCTTTTATTATATTAATTGTTTATAAACAGTTCTCGTATGTGATTTCATCTCAACTTCATTTCAGTCGCATAAAACTGCATTATCGTTAGAAACTCTTCATCAAAACTCTTTGAAGGAGTTTAGCCGGATACATGGCCTCCTCAATTATGAGCAAAAATCCGTGTCTTATATTTAGCCTCTCGAGAATTGAAGCCTTATTATTTCCGGAACAATGAAAAATAGATCAAATCACCATTATGTTCGCGTCTTATACTGTAAGTAAAAGGTTCGTTGGGTAAAGTAAATCCAGGATTTATTTCTATTTTTATTCTATACTAGCTGGTGCCCGCGACTTCGTTCGCGGACAATATTACCACTGTCGTAGAACTTCTTTATAAACTACGTTATTCGCTTTTCCTTCAGGAGCCAATATAAAAAGTCCTGCAGCGCTACTGACTCGTGAAAAACCAACATACAGTTGGCCGTGTGAGAAACAACCAGTTCTCAGGTCAACACCAGCGGCTTTTAGCGTCTGCCCCTGCGATTTGTTAATTGTCATCGCAAAGCAAATGGTTACAGGGAACTGTGTGCGTTTAAACTGAAATGGAAAATTGTTGGGGATGAGTGGAATACGCGGTATAAATACAATTTCACCTGCACCACACCCAGTGAGAATTTCAGCTTCAATTATATTTTTCTGCAAAGCACTTACCTTAAGTCGGGTTCCGTTGCATAGTTTTGGCGGAGTGAGATTTCGCATGAGCATTATTGGAACACCGACTTTAAGTACGATCTTATGGGCAGGGAGACCACTCGCTGTAAGGGAATTCAGGAACTCAACCGGATAATTAGTGCTGTCATCCTGCTCAACCACGTTATTGAGGGATGTATAAACCACTTCATCTCCAACAATTTCAGACAAAATTTTCTCGTTAATTGATGCAGTTTGATCATTTCTTGGGGTTAATATGGCGCGTTCACATAACCAAGAATTTGCCTGGCTCGGTAAATTGTGGAGGTCTCCAAATACTGAACGTATAAGTTCCTCTTCAGAGGCAACTATTTTACCAAGTATATCAGGAAGACTCACCTGACCATTTACTTCAGGAAGGAGCCCTTCACCAATTTTTAATAAAATGTCAGAAAATTCCTGGGCTTGTAAACTACCCCCAAGCTGGGCTCTCATATTAACTGTCAAACTTAGTTTTTGCATTCGTGGCCAAAGATAAGAGTGTTTTAATGAGGCATTAATCTCATCTGCTCTGGTCCCCCGACTCACCACTGGAAGGGTTTGTCTAAAATCTCCCGAGAACAAAACTGTGACGTTACCCATTGGTCTGTTATCTCGACGAATATCACGTAATGTTCTATCCACAGCTTCAATGGCTTTTTTGTTGGACATTGTACATTCGTCCCATACAATTAGACAACAATCCTGAAACACTTTTGCTTTATCACAGTTTCGTGTTACAGAACATGTTGGCGTTTCAGTTCTGTCTAAATCAATAGGGATTTTAAACATTGTGTGTGCCGTCTTGCCACCTGGTAGCAATGTGGCAGCAATCCCCGACGATGCTACTGCAAGGGCGATCTTATTCTGCCGCCTGATTTCAGCAAGGATTGCTCTGGTCAGATAAGTTTTTCCTGTGCCACCTGGGGCATCTAGAAAAAACAGCTTCCCTTCGTTGCTTAAAACACTTCGGATAACCGTATTATATATTTCCCTTTGCTCTGGTGTGAAATTTGAAATACTTTCATTAACTACGGTAGTCAATTCTGTGGAGCAGTAGTTTGTTTCAGTAACGTAATCTCGATTGACGCGTGGTATATTCAATTCTGCTTGGGGGAGAGGCAGGCCGTAGTCATCAAGAGAATTTCCTCCAATTGAAAAAACAGTATTTTGTATGCAACAAAGGGAACTATTTAACACTCTGTCATCTGTTGTACAAATTTCACCGTCAGAGTTGTTTCTCAAAGTGCGCAAAAAATCTTCAGACAAAAATGTCTTGTACTTATCCCACAGTCTTAAAGGATCCGGAAGAGAACAAAATACTAACATAATGGCAAATAAATTACGTAACCTACGGGGGCTGTCACTGACACAGGCCTCCTCCATGGTATTATCCCAGTGATAATCGTCGTCAAGAAGATGAAGTGCCCTGCATGTTGCTTGAAACGTTGGATGCTCTACACCATCAACGGTCTTTAAGAAAGTAAAAGAGGTCGGTCCTCGAACAATATGAAGCAATAGGCGCATGTAGTAACATTCTCCATTGTTAGGATGCACTGTGTATACTCTGCCAAGAGCAGTGTCTTTGAAGATTCCTGGAAATCCGTCAACAGGTTGACCACGTCGCCGTCGGTTAAAAATACCTCGTTGTTTATTGTAGGTATAATAAGATGGTACCTCGTCATACGTCAAAGTTTTTGCAAAATCGTCTTCTTGACATAAATTGAAAAACGCCAAGAGTGTTGTGTTACGCGGGTTTTCCATACGCTCTCTTACGTTGTTGGGATCAAAATAAATCCTCTGGCCATTTTCTAAGTGAATGTCTAGGTGGATTACTGTGGGATAACGTTCATGGATGGGGAATCCAAGTATTCGCCAAATTGCTTCAGAGGTACTTATGTATCGACCAGATTGATACCTTGTCACTTCGTCTTGGTCAATTCCCTGCAAAGCAAATGTAGCCTGGTCACTGCCTTTATTTATATATTTACAAATATATTTTATAGATTGAACACTATTGCAAATTTCAACGTTAATATGTGCACCAAATGTTTTCGATAAAATGGGTGAGAAGGGGACAACCCACCTATTGTCAACGGAAATCTGTTGTCCACGAACTCTGACTTCTGCAGTGAAACCCCCCTGTTGCGGTGAACGCCGTTGATATAATGGATACCCATTTTCGCCGGTTATCGTCTGCCCTGTATATGCACGGGGATATTTTTTCGTGCAGCGCCCATTTTGCATGCAGGGAGAGTTTCTATTTATTGTGCCGCAAGGGCCATGCACCATGTGGGTTTTGATAATATTAAAAAGTACAGGATCGTCATCGGGGCTTGGAAATTCAGCACATATTATTTTGTCGACATCGTTGGGACGCACTTTTTCAAGCAGCCAAAGTAAAATGTGGGCGTGAGGCAAACCACGTTTTTGCCACTCTACGCTGTACATGAAACACAGGGCTTTCCCAAAAATGCTTTGTTTCGTGATGAGATCTATCAACAATTTTAATTTCAGATGAAAAACCCTTGCTATTAAATCGTGCCGATCATAGGCAGCTTGTCCTGCACAAAGTTCCGCGGTGATTTCATTCCACTTTGGATTCGTAGTAAACGTAATAAAGAGATCGGGTCGTCCATATTTTCGGACATAGCAGAAAGCATCTTGCGTACGCTCATGCATATAACGGGGTCCGCCAGTGAATGTAGATGGAAGAATTACCAGTCGGCCTAAGTTATTTGTTTCTGTATCTTGCCGCATTGCATCCCGCAAGTGCATGTATTCTTCAGCACGTAAACGCTTCTGGTTTGTACGTATATATATCAGTCGCTCTGTCTCTATCTTAGCAAACATATCGACTATAAATTGACTAAACAGTGCACGAAATCTTTGCAAATAGGTAAAACGGTTGCGTCTTATCTGCAGCAGATAAGAATAAAATTGTTGAGCCGATGTTTTTTTATTAAAGTTTTGCTCTCTAGTGGTAGGGTTAACTTGAGGTATGTCAAAGTTATAACCATCTTCTCCGTGGCAATACATCAAAGGATATTGTAGCGCATCGTAAGACCGATGCGTTTCGCAAATGCGTTGCAGGCGGTCGTCTCGAGTACGTAATACAATGTCACGTCGCTCACACTCTTGATCAGCTAGAACTGCTGCTACTTCATTTGTTACCGGTGCATTGTACCTACCGCGATGCCCAGCAACGGGTCGTTTATCTGCGTTAATTACAAATTTATAATCATTTCTTTGTCCCGGAGAAATAGATTCTAATGCAGCTTTAAAACTATGAACGTATGGGTTCACTTGATGCAACATGTTTTGAAGCAATTCGATCAAATTATTATTTAGTTGCGGAAAGTTTTGATTTCTTATATTTGCTTGGTCTTGATAATCTGATACAAAATATATCTGAAGAAACTTGGGCTCATTTTCAGGTAACAATGATCCAATAAGGTGGTAAACTTGGTCTTGCACTTTGAATGTGGGCATAAATGGTCCTTCTGATACCTGTTTTGCACCGAAAGATGTCATTGTAAATGCATTATTGTATGAACGGATATTATCTAAGAAGTGCTTCGATTGTGGGTGATCGCCATTCAATAGTGACTTTAGTACTTCTGGAGGATTTTGTAAAATTTCAATTTGCACTTTCCCACCAGAGCAACACATTCCATTCGTTTCTTTTTGCCATTTAAGAGCGTCACAAAAAGAACAAATTACGACCATAGCACCGACAGAAGCAAATGACGCATAGTTAATCATAGGATTGTACGTAAATGCACTATTTTTTTTATCGATCCAGGGAAGAACACCATGCCTAATGCCTTCTTGAGACTCATCCGATTCTTCAGAAGAGTTTGACATTCTGTAAAGAAAATGTCGTATTCGATCAGAATTTAAACGTTCCTGACATTGTTCTTCTGTCTCTTCGTGCCGTATTTCAGCAATTCTCTCTCTTTCACTTTCAAGTAAATACTGAACATTTTGTTGGGTGTGATGATAGTTTTCTCTAGCGACTTGTAATTGCTGTTGATGTTGGTCATTACTTTCTAGAGCTCTAGCAATAGAATTGCGGTGACGATTATTGCTTAACCGCTCTTCGCGCTGTGTTATTGTTTCCAATTCACGGGACAATATATGACGCTCGCGATCAGTACTTAGCCGCACACCATATTCCTCACTGGTCTCTAGAGACCTAGAAGTTGATGCCCGTATACGCTGAGAAC
>LGAG01000287.1:125333-147127 GCA_001278395.1 Lerema accius | reverse complement strand
GGTAAGCACTAAGCACCCTAACCTTGAACACCGGACGCGCCCTGTGCCCACGACCCTGTCTTAGCCGAGGGCACCGACCAGGGTGTTGAAACATATACGTAATGCGCCCTGAACACGCTAACATTCACTTTGTTCTCATTTTGAATCCCTGCTATACTAAATAGTTAGTTAGAGATAGGTGGCTCCGTTAGTCAAATGATACGAATTTGTATGTTAAGTTTGAGGGTGATAACGTTAAGTAATACTTATATATAAATATAAGGACAGCACTACATAATACTTAATGACAAAATACCTACGAAGTTATCTCTGGGCATTTTGTAACAACACAGCTGATACTAATGTTATCCATTTAAAGATTAATCAAATATAGACTGTACTGTTTTATCTTAAGGATAATTATTGGGGTAACAGAAAGTAGAGAGCTCTTGGCTTGAACTCTGGGGCTACCCAGTTAACTTAAGTTTTCCGTCAACGATCAAACCATCACAACAAAGCTATCTTCAGTCAATAATTTTTATATAAACATGGTTGTCAAACACATCAAACATAACCATATGCGATGGAACATATAAATGACAAACACGCATAGTTTGATATGTCATTTGATGGTTTAACTAGCGACTACGCAAAATGGGAAGTTAGAGATCCTAGTTCGATTCCAAGCCAGACAAATTGCTGAGTCATTAAAAACATTCAGGATATAAGTTTTAGGAAGAAGTATGCGAGTGTTGATTTCTTTTTTTTTATAAAAATCAAACAAGAATTCAACTCGTTTGCGCTTTGAATAACATAAGGAATGATACGTCACGTAATACATTTGTTGTCTCAAATAGCGGCTGGAGGGCATTTTGTTTATGATTCGAACAATGTGTCACACAAACGTGCCCCATTTGTGTCCTATTTCCTCAGTAGTGGAATAGGACTTTTCCATTAAGGAAAATTTGAGCGGCGTCGTCGAAGTGATAGTTATATTTAGTAACGATTGGGATTTTACGTATTTTTTTACCCGGTCGTACAAGCAGGGTAATCTTTTGCGAGCGTATGTTCATCTTAAGTTATAAATAAAATAAGTTTTAAAATATTTAAATTATACAGAAAACTGTAACGGCGATAAATAAATGCCATATACTCGTACGTACATAATTATCTATACTGAGGAGTACTGAGAATGGATTTTTAAAATTTAATTTCTTAAAAGGATAAGATAAAAAAAAAAATTATTAATATACATCTAGATTGTCACTGATTGTAAATTGAATTTGCCATCCTATCTGTACATTATGTTGGTGTTGGTCCTTGTCAACTAAGGATGCGATGAATAGAACTGTCTCAAATGAAAGGAACAAAGGAGATGTTGAGTCGAGAGCCTGTCTTGTACACTGTGGAGATGTTATTTAATTTCTTAGTCTTGTATTTAGATTTTAGAAGCTCTGCCTTATAGAAACATGGTGAAATATCGCTACGTCTCTATTTTGCACCAAATATGAAGAAATACCACTAGTAATCTTTAAAACAAAAAATCTCGACTCCCGAAAATTGAGGGGGGTATTAAAAAAAATATAGCCTATGTATGCATAATCGAGACGAATCTAATGAGACCTCATCAGTTGAAATCTGTCAAGCCGTTATGGCTGTATGGTGTTCCAAAGAAATGGACTTACTCATACATACATACGTAAATACATGCGCTCGAAAAACATATCCGTCCTTGCGCCGAAAGGTAAAAAGGGCGGTATTATGGTTACAAAACAGTTTCTTCCACAACCATAATAGGAAACCAAAAATAACATTATTACGGTTATCCATATGTATTTATATCGATATAGCTTTTCATATTTTGCCTTCTTTTATCAACCTAAAAATGTTATAATATAATGTTATTTTTTTACAGCGTTTATTTATGAAAACGATTTTCTCCTATATACTTTCTTATCGAGTATCTTCTCAATCGACATATTACGTTCGTACAGCGTATTTACATGTAAAAGTCTTTCGTCTACAATAATAAACACAACATTAATTGAGCTTCAGTGACGTCTGTTTCACGGTCTCCCGTGGGAATGAAATTTATGGTTTGTTTATTTATACACAATGTAGGGAATGTGCTTGTATACAGCGCCAGGTAATTACATATTCGATTCAGCGGAAACAAACGCATCTGTGCGCGGATAGTCTGCGCCCAGACGTAGAGTAGGTAAAGAGATAGAGGGTACAGTAGGTACAATAGGGATGCTAAGTGGATAGGTTAGTGGGGATTTTTGAGAGGGATTTGTGAGAGTAAATAAGTTATTTTTTGTTGTTGTTGTTGTTGTTTTTTTATTTTCTTGACATGTAACGCAGTCTAAATAGTTCTAGAAAAATAAAAATTAGACTCGAGAAACGGGCAAGGCATATACCTACTGTGAAGTTAGGACTTTTAGTGTTAAGGCATGTTTGGCTCTACATGGATCTGACAACATTTTGACAGTGCAAATCATAGGATTTCGTAATTGTCTTGCCAACATTTGATATGATTTTTTTTTATTTAATTCATTTTGTAAAAACGTCACATTATATAGACTGCTTAATTGAATGTCTTATTTGAGTTTACTGCATTCACACCAATAAAGTTTAATTATAATTCCCACTTTATAGTTCTTGTAAAGTAATACCAAAAATCCTTGGAAACATTTGGAGAAGTGTTATTAATCAGAACCAGCTAAATGTGGCCCTAGAAATACTAAATTTTCTTGATAAAATCTTAGTAAAAATCCTTCACGCAATCTTTCTGCTCGAGTAATTTTTGACCAGCAAACTGTATGTATAATTGGTACCTATATTGCGCCTGTGTGTATATTTGAATATGGATTTTCTGGCGTGTCACATTATAGAGTTTTAATAAATCTTTGGCATGCTTGCGTAATATGATATACTTGATTGAATTTGTTTATACTAGTTTATGTAAATATATATTATTCAAATTAGAAACTAATATCGCTTAGTCTAAAGAAAAAACCAGATCAGTGGGAATCCTAATTAATTAATAATAGCGACTCTTCGAAGATTGTAGTGCAACTAGAAGACCTTGGCAATTTTATTATTGGGAATATTAGGAACCACATTTGATGCATACAAATATAATTCTGAATGCATGATAGCAAAAATAAAAATTACCTACGTGAATTGGCGAGAGATTTTACATTTACACTTAATAGTACCGGTCTAACCAAATTACAGAGTTTTTTCAACACCAAAAAAAAAGATAGGATACTTTGTTACACTAGCGATCACCCGCGGCTCAGCTCGCGTAATTCTGCCGTTTTCGCAATATTTTCTCGCCTCTCCTATTCATCTTAGCGTGATGTTATATAGCCTATAACCTTCCTCGATAAATGGACTATCTTACACTTAAATAATTTTTGAAATCGGTCTAGTTGTTCTTGAGATTAGCGTGTTCAAACAAACTCTTCAGCTTTATATTATTAGTATAGATTTAGTATCGTTGGAAGAGCTATAGCTGGGCCATTACAAACGTGCAGACTACGTCATCAAAAATTTTATCATATCTCTCGTTCACATCTATAGGTATATCGGAGCTCTCACTCCCACATTCCAGCGAGAGTTCTGATATACCTATAAGTGTGAACGAGAGATATGATAAAATGATTGATGACGTAGTCTGCACGTTTGTAGTGGCCCAGCTATAACGCGACCTTTAATGCCTACAGGTCACAATAGTCCGTGTTTAACGGTTAACTAGTCTTTGAACTTCACACGCTGGCTTCAGTCAGATTCATCGAATCGGCTCAGTGTTCGGAGCGCGCTCGCTGTGCCGACCTGCGTCGTACGAACCGTATCCGATCAATACTAGTGAGGTGCCGTGTGGTGCTGGTGTCCGAATCGTATCCGTGTGTGAACCGAGGGCAAAATTACGTACGTGCGGTCTGTGTGATCGTGTGCCTCTGCCTTTTTTTTCTTTTTCTTTTTCTTTCACCTATTGAGTCACGGGTTTAATTTTAAAACGCGTGCTTCGGCTTGCTTGTTTTTGTTTGCGCTGTTTGTGGTTGTGCTAGGGCTGTAGTGTACGTCGATGTTTTTTTTATTTAATGATGCTACTTTGTACGCTTGTACGAGATGTAAATAAGTGGACGAGGGCTAGTTTCAATACAAGAATGTTATCTATATCATATGTTTGCGATAATTCAATATGTGATTTTTGTGATTATTAAGAAATTATCGAAGTATGTTATTTAGTCTTGACTGGGAAATATTCACTTGCAATCAGTCTATAAAAGTTTTTCCTATTTGGAAAATTATGCCCCTTATGTTATCTTACGATATACATATTTCCTTTCCTGATCAGAAATTCAAGTAAGAAATTGATTGTTGCATGTAAAATATGATAGAAATATGTTGCATCTCCCAATCGTTTTTCTATAATTTATCACTATAAATCAGCCTTCTAAATTATTATGTCTTGCACGTAACCAATTTGTTAATGCAATATGTCGTAATTATATTGGAGATTCGGGTATTTTATAATATGTCCTATCATTATGACGAGCTTAAAAAAAATTAAGCAATAGTTTATTGAACTCTTTAAATACATAACATCAAAACATGAGTAGATCTATATATCTGTCATCATATAACACAAAGATTTAGGTTGGTTAGGACTTATCCTCTTTTTGACTTACGACATGCTTATTTATATTATTTCTCTGTACATATATATGTATAAATATTATCACTAATTTATGAGCACGGTACTGCCAAAACTGTACTACATAAATGTATATATATTGCAATATTAATGCTGCTATTACTAGCCAAAATATTACTCTGGAATTCAAATTATAAATATTTTATTTATAATAAGTAAGTATAAACCTAACTTTTAAAGTACGTATAGCCATACTATGAATAGTAATCAACAAAATAATATTATAATATTAGTAGCGATTGTAAGTATAAAGCATCATGGTAGCCCCTCATTCTGACTTGCACTACTCCAGATCGATATTTTAAGAAAACAGTATCCTTTTAACATACTAGCAGCTCGCATTTTAAGTTCGTATATATATATACTCAAACTTAACTAGAAGACCGTGCAGAGGTTGCCTTGCCACATATTTTGTCTTTCATAGTTCGGTTGATGCCATAGTTTTCCACATCAGGTACTTCTGATCTTAATTTATATGTATCTTTAGTAAATGCTCATCAAAGGAGTCCCTTTCGCTATGGAGGCGTCTCAATAATTCCAATAGATTGCTTACCCTTGGCTCATTCAAACCCACTCTTACAACTAGAAATTCAGAATCTGAAAATTTTCGGCCATTTACGCTCGCCTTTAAAGTACATAATATAAACAAAGCTGTATTCGCGTTCGGAGTTCGGGGTATATTTTATCGGAAAATATAAATATTAAAATGATTGTGCCAAGTCAACGCCATTTTCAACTGTTTTGCACCTAACAGGTGGATTTATAACCATTATATCTAACATTTTAAGAGTGAATGAACGTAATCATAAGTAGTCTTAGCAACTTATAACTGTCCCACTGCTGGGCTCGGGTATCCTCTCACAATTCGAAGGGTTTAGTGTGGCTTTGCCAAAAATATTATATATTTGAGGATATAATGGAGAACTCTTACAAGCTTTCCACGCGTTATTTTCTTTCGCTTCCATGGTTCTTGATAATAATTTCAAACGCGCTTATAATTTAAGATAACAAGACAACATAAAAAAGAGTGGGAGTTTTTTCCTCCGGCTTTTTTTCCTCCCGGCCGACACTAGCGTACTTAGGCTTAAGTATAATGTATCTGTTCATAAAGCCGATGATATAATAGGTATCGTTTAACGAGACTTAGGGAAGTTTTTTTTTTTAAATTGATGTAAATTGTATTTTTTAAATTTTTATAATGTTATTTACATTGTAGGTTTTGACATTCGTTAAGTGAGCTATTAGTTCCTAAGACGAATTAAATGATTTGAATTTGAACAAAATAGACAATAAAAACAAGGATGTTATCAAATCAAAAAGCTATCCATTGCTGATATTAAATTATCAAAAGATGGTTACAAAAATTACTTTCCAAACTGGTAGATTAACATCACCTGTTGTAATGCTTCATTGCATAAACCTATCACCCTGTATTCAACTGGGAGGCATCAATTACGAGCCTTAAGCAGGAAATAGGTTATTAGTGAAACTTTGGTGAGCTTTTCACGTTGCAGCCAACGGAAATTCAACCAAGTACGTGGGGTATAAGGTTAATTATAGTTCTCCGTTCACTCTTTGCAAGTATCGATCCGTGAGTCCGCATAATGGTAAGTAGCGGTAAGATTTGTTGCACGGCACATTTGTTGAAATCCTTATGCACGGGCACTTAAAGTCACGATGTCGCATATGCATCCTTAGCTATCTTCTTCGTAAAATATATTTGCAGTATTTAAACGTTTGGGGTTATAAAATACACCATATTTTTAACAATTCGTTCAGTCCGTGTTGTTAAGAATTAACAGTATGCGTAAGTAACATAATAGTACCTAAGTAAAAAAAAATTTAAACACAAAGTACTACGATTATGTATAATGATGTTAGCGTGTAAATAAATTCAAGTAAACTGATTCAGAGAGTCTGAACAACTAACAAAAACCTTCACCAAATCTAACATCTTAAAGATTCCATGGAAAAACACAACCAAAGCAAAACACGAATGCATAGGTCTAAAATTCTAAATTTAAATAAACCGCGCTAAATTTAGTCGTCGATTTTAAGATACGTTAGGGTCGTAATGGCCAGTTATGTGTAAAAATGTTTCCGAATGTGTCCCTGGGACGTCGTCCGGACGTACATTAGTCTCGAGGGCCGTATTCAGATTGGAGACTGTATCACTTCTACATCCTATGCGGAGATACATTCTCGTAATGGCGCATAGGCATTATTTCTTATTACTTTGTTTTATTTCGTTCGACGTGGAGATTTATTAAAATGTATTCTCACAGCTCTTAAAAGGTTAGTTTTATATAATGGTTTGAATTTTAATTAAAAATATCCTTTTAATTTTTCGTAATTATTAGCAGAATTATTTTGCTCTCTGAAATGATCTCAACAACTACAACAATTTTCATAAGTTTTTTTTTACATTTTATAAATTATATAAGATCATGATGGCAACCGTATTGTACTTATAAAATGTTCGGTTTTCATTGTAACTTAGTATCACAAACCACAATTACAAATCTGTACCTGTAATGCGACCAATATAAAGGTGACCGCAATCAGCACTATTATACATTACCACAGAGGTCAACTTCGACTGGTCGCTCGTTATCAAACGACTATATTTCTGCCCTAATGTGAACATTAGCGAAAAGTAATGCTGGAACTCACAGCGAAATTTTAAGTATTTTAGAACAAGCTTTTAGGATTAAAATTGAAATATTATTTCGAACTACTCGGAGGTAATTTTGTGTTTACGGGGACAGTTCCGACTTTCAGATAAGACCTTGTCAGTTTATTTTATTTTTTAAATAGGTAACGCTACACACTGATAGTCCCAAATTGGGATCCCCCTGTGTCGTGGGTGTCATGGACAACACACAATAGAACAAGGTGTATGTTTTGAAATTCATTTTATCACAATGTTTTAAATTATTAAATAGGGGCATAATTACTATGCTTACAATAAAAAAACATTATCTAACGCAAGGCGTATCTTAAATCATATTTAACAAAAGGATTTTTTGATGTACAAAGTATTCGTTTTAAACATATTTATCAGCAGTCTTCATTTAAATTTAAAATCGCTTATTCATGCAGATATTTTGTCCATTTACACACCTTCATTACAGCTCTCGTATTGTCTACGTAATGTGTTTGTGGTATCAGAATTATTAAATCCTGTACCAGTCGATGTTTTTTCCTTGTTTTTGTGACGCAAATCTGTTGTACATTATACATGTTTTTATAGAATTTCCCTTGATACATCCTTGGACACTCATCACTTACCATCAGGTATTATCTCTCTTGGGATCATTGGTGATGATTTTGGTGTTACTAATGTCTGTTACCATCGACGATAACCACTTTTACTATTTCTGGGATCATCTACTCATTTGACGGTAGTTAGTTTCCATAATATACTCGTAGTCCGTTTTTTTTAACTTGTCGTGTTTTTAAAACAAAAACATTTATTTTCAAATCAGTTTTTGACTATTTAGTGATGAAATTATTTAAACATTGCTGGAAAAATGTGAATAACATGCTAAATAGGTTAATTAAAAAAATGAATTGTAATATACCCAGTTTTCTGAAGGTGTCTAGTAGCCAGTTTATAAACTTAATACAACGTTGAAACTGTGGCGCTTTGAATAATGTACGTATTTATTATTATTCTGTGATAACATCTTGACAAATCCTTCAGAAAAAACTCTGGAAGCGGCCTCTTATGAGAAAACTTGACGGTTCAAAAGAATTCTTTAAGTATCTTGAATGAAACTTTGACTTTTAATACTTGGTAGGGCATGAAGGTTGTGTTCTTCGTTAAAAGTTAGATTTATTTTCTTTTTTCCTTTTCGTAAAGGACAGTTTTCTTTTTTTGTGGTAATGTTACCACGCTTTTATAAGCTTCATCGAAATATCTTATTTATGTTTCAATCGTATTTCAAATTACGAAATATGATACGATACTAAGGATTGGCGAAATGAGACTCGATCGACAGTAATTGGTAATTCGATCTTTTCATCTAATATTCGGAGCATGCGAATCGTTTCAAATCAAAATCGTATTAGTCGGAATCGATGCAAAAAGAAAGATGCAATCGAAGATCTTACTTTATTGTATCGATTGTCTGAAATACTGATTTAAATCAGGTATATAGATATAGGTTTTCACAAATTATATTCGTCCCGGATATTTATATTCGCAATTTAAAAGTGGGATCTAATTTCCTAATTAAATGTGAAACGTTAGTTAAATAGAGTAGTTAAAAAACAATACAGGTTTTATATTGATTAATACTGTCGGATTATCGACAATAAACGTGACGGAATGGGCGTTTTAATTAAAGTCGACAGGCAATATCTGATAACAGAAGGGTCGGGCAATGTCGACGCTACCCAACCAGCTCATGTTTCAATGAAGCCAATTACTGTAAAACCATCGGTTTGTATCAATTTTCCAATGTTTTCTCATAGAAGGGAATTACCGGTCAGTTGAACCGAAGTATAGCACACCGTACCATCAGATGGGATTTTTAATTCAGATTTCAAAAGCCAATTTCGAAGATAACAAAGAACCCAATCTCCCAAATTTTTAACTAAACGTAATTGTAGTCAACGTACACGTAGATTATAGGACAAGTAGAGGCCTTTAATTTTGAATAATTAGCAGAAAGGAACTTTTTTTATTAAAAATGATTGTTAACATAACAGCCAAGTTTTTTTTTATGTTAATGTGTATAAGCCTGTAATCTGAAGAGTGATGAGTGGACAATTTTACATTTTAACACCAGTTTTTGTTTTTCTATAAATAAGTATTATTACAAAAGTCTTTGTATTATTATATCTTTACAATTTATCTTGTTTTAGTTATGTATGTTAGTAATACATAGGTATATGTATGTAGTTACATACATACATACTACGACATGTACATTTGTTCAGCCCCTAAGGCCTGTCTCTGGAGCCGACATTGCCCCACATACGTCCATTGTCCACGATGTCCCACGAACGTCTGGCCAAGGCTGTGGGACGCACTCACGTCTCATACTATTCTCTTGAGACGGTTACCTCAGCATGTGTATAATGAAATAGTTGCCAAATTAACAAAGTATAAACTATCTTCATTATACATTGCTGTATGAAAATGGTTCCTAACGTTTTGAATATCTAAATAGAATAAATAGGGTAAATCTGATTTTAAAGTGGGACTAGTAGATTAAGACCAAAAATCCGAATCATGTAAATTTTTTAAAACAACTGTGTCTTGTGTCTTTTTTACTATATACTCGTATGTCCTGCTTTCGACACAAGAATCCCGCGTTATTCACTTAAAAATTTTGAAAATCTCGACTTGCTACGAAATAAATCTGGCAACACTGATAGGTTTGCTTAAATGTAATCTTATAGAAAAACTTTTGTGTTTCCCATTTCTATTCGGCGTGATGTCCGTTTGACAACAGCCTACATCGTAATGGTAATGTAATTTGCGTATTGTATGTCGCCAATTATCTTGTGTTCATAATAATTATAACCGTAAAACGATTAAACAGTACTCTGTTGGCTATTTATGGAAAGTGCGGAATAATTCAGTCATTAGCAACAGTGTTTAGTTATTATGATACAGTAACCGCACCCAAACCATGAAAAAAAAATTTAATTTATCAGTATAATGTATGCTATCTCATTGAACAGCGGTGCAGAATGGTAACTATTGCGCCAAAAGGACCATAAAAAAGTGTAATAAGAAAATGCGCTTCGAATTCACAATTACGTATCGTTTTAGAGAAAATTGTGCCATTTAGATAGTATTGTTTTTTATTGTTTTAGAGAAAATAGTGTCAGTTAGACAGTATCATTTTTAAGAGCTGAAACTTTTAGATTATTTTGATAACTTCAATATACGAATGCACTGACGTAAACTACATTCAGTTGCTAAGCAATAAAGGGATGGTGGGAAAAGATTGTATTTACTTCCACGGTGACATCTGTTTGTCTAAAACAAATGTTTGGTAAACTAAATATTTGTTCGCGTCCGAATATACCACAAATAGATTTATAATGAAAGTGGAATAATACTGTTGAAATGTTTGACCTACAAGTTTTGCTCTTTGACCTTTTTGCGGGCAGAACGTGTTTGTAAACAAAAGGTGGATTTTATTTGGACTTGTCACTAGAGGCTATTGTTGCTCTGAGATTAAATAATATTTGGAACAATTTTTGGCCCCGATTTGAGTCCAGTACGAATAGCTGGAATGATAATTGAAAGAAGGAAAAAATAAATTATATTTTTTCTGACACAAAAAAAAAAGAAAAAATCATCGTAGTTATTTAGACATACTTGGGTATACTTAACAAATTGTTGTGACAGTATAGCACACGATAAATGATAACGGTAGGTACATAACAGTATCTAATAAAAAAAGAGTAGCGTTTGCATTGAAAGCCAAATTGTACCAAAATTATGGTGGCGGAAACGGGCGCACTTAGAGATATGAAGTGGGCCACGCGCTCTGCTATTGTATCATTTCTTTTTAACATTTTAAATTTTATGCCGCAGCATGACGTATCGAATGAAACTCTGGGATTGAAGCCTTACGTGCCTTTGTGGGCACGGAATTTATTGTATAAGACTCTCAACGACTATATTATATCCAACTACACCCTATATAAACGCTTTATACATTTAATTATAATTATTAGAAATATAGTTAAAAATTATACAAGTAGGTACTTTAGCATGCAATGCACGATTTCAATTTATTTAAGGTTAGAGGCAAAATTTTGCTATAATATATTTTTATTTATCTCTAATTCAAAATATTGCTTTATTTATTTTGGCTTTAGAATATGGCAAAAGCTATGCACTATATCCACGCATTTTATACATACAACTAAAGTAGTACCAAATCAATAGTATTATCCATTTCCGCAGATAACAGTCGCACGAAACCGCACTATCAACACAACACGATAAAGTTATCAATGTTGCCAATTAAAAATAAACGCGGGAAAAGTTTAAATTTGGAATTAGCGCGCGCGAAATGTGCATAGAGTGAAGTGTTCTTTTTTTTTGAATCTGTGAATAGTGTAATGTCTTTTGCGATTGATGACATTAGTCAGCGAAAATGATTCGTGCGTTGACATCAAGGCGATGGTCGTTAAGGCGGGACAGCGGTGGGAGGTGAGAATAACAAAAATAACAATTTGTATATGTATTTTTTCTGTAGAACGACTCTTGAACGCGCTTTTTAACCGGGTCAAGTGGCGCTTTTACTGTTTACGTTTAAAAATACAGGCAAATTTTCCAGAACATTTTATTATTTAACTACATACAGGTAATTTTGTTTATGGAATTGTTTGTTCAATCGTTTGAGCGATTCAATGAGACTGCTGACATAACATTTTGTCTATCTTACTCTTACTAATATTATAAATGTGAAAGTTTGTAAGGATGTTTGGATATTTGGATGTTTGGATGTTTGTCCCTCCTTCACGCTCTAACCATTGAACGGATTAGGCTGAAACTTGGCACACAGATAGTTTGAATCCAGGAATAGGACATAGGATAGATTTTATCCCGTTTATAGGTTCCCGTGGGATGAATTCTACTCTTCTGCGGGCAAAGCCGCGGGTATCGTCTAGTTAAAAATATATTTTATGAGCTTAGTACATTACCGTTTATACATTTAATTATTTGCGTACATAACGACATTTCTATTGATACTTATAAAAAAAATTAACGCTATGTATTCCATAAAAACTGTGTGGCGAACATGCCAATTTCTCAAACTTAAACGCAAATTCCTTCATGTCAATAGCAGCTTCTTACATAAGTTTATTTAAGACCTTCGCAATATTACTAGGTCAGGAGAACTTCATCAATTAACGCGATGATATTCATGAAACTCTATCGTTTCATGACTTGCATTATTTTGCACATTGTTTATTATAATTATGCCTGTCCCAGTATCCCCTATTCTGACCTAGTTGCTAATAAATTATTTGAGTAGCTTAAGTATTAGACTGCTTAAATAGTTGTAGTGTCAACTTGGTTTGGAAGGTTTAGAAAATTTGTTTTAAAGTGGTACAGATATCAGTCCTTCTATTCTTAAGTCTTCAAGTCAACGCTTATGATCCCTGCTTACCTATAGGTAGTTCTTCTCATGTTCTTCATTAGTGTGTTCTGCATTTCGTGTACTTTGTAATTTTTCTTTCTTTCTTTTATTGGTATAAGAGGACTTCGAACTTAACAGAAGGACAGAAATAGCTTCCTATAATTTTCGATTAAGATTCACGTTGACAAAATATTACTGCTTTTTAAATTATATTGGTAATAGTATTATGCATTCATTTTCATTGAACATAATTATGAAAAGCGTTCCCATTTGGCCATAACCACTGCATTAACATAATATCTATTAAAAATCTCATTTGGTTTCCTCTAATAATGGAATCGTGCACTGCCACGATATTGAGCAAGAAATTGTTCTGGGGAGATTGCAGATTGTCTAAGTTTCTAGACATTTTCTCTGTAGAATATGTTAATACCAACTATTTCTGAGGGTTTTCCAAGTCTTTTAAATTGCTAAATACACTAAAGATATTAATATAGTCTGTGCAACATATAATTCAATCTCTTATAGTGTAGATACTGTTTGTGTCAATTTAGATAAGACGCTCATTATTCGTGTTTGTTTATCGATTTGGTAATTAGGTATTGTCTTCTAGTTTTGTGTCGCTGTCAAGGGTATAATTTTAATAGGTTAATTTATATCTACCTATTTAGCATTTGTTGTTTTTTTTCCTACTGTCATTTCAGTGCCGTAACTAAACTTTTGCCCGGTACGAGATTCTATAACTGCGCCCTTAGAAAAAAATCTAGTTCTGATCTCGTCATGTCTGCACCCCTCCAGGGTCTGTGCCCTTACATTTAATTAACACATTCTAAGTGTAATATTACTACTACAGAAAAGTACTGACACATTAATGCTCGAATCAACAGCCACCCCTCTACGGCTACATTTCACATAGTTTCAGTCACGCGATTACATGACACTCGAAGCAACCCTTAAAATTCCTAAGCCTGTAGTATGAACCCTCCCCCATCTGGTCTGACGATACATTAATGCGATTTCACGGCTTACCCACTCACCGGCGGATGTCGTATCGTGTGACGCGATACAGGATGTCCGTAATGAGTTCTCAATTTATCTTTTCACGCGAAGAGGTTGAAATGTATTATGTAATACGATAGATAAATCGATAAAATTTTAATTTGATAATTCTTTTCTCTCTTCTTTCTTTCTTTTTAAGTAAGTATTGATACCGCTTCTGAATAAACAATGTGTTAGGTTCGATTACCGGAGCAAAAATTATATTATAAATATGATTATTGATACGAGTATGTGCTTTTTGCTGCATCTTGTACTTTTCGTTGTAAAGTTCGCTTTTAATAAAAACGAACCTATTTCAAAATCCCATTATAAAGAAAAGAATGTTTTCTAGTAAGTACTTCTTTTTCCACGTTATAAATAAATGTGGCATTTGCAAATAAATTGAATACAGCACATTCTGAAGAAATGTAATTTTCCTTAGTGTTTTCATAATCTCCAAATATGCAGTGGGCGAAAAACAACTGAGGGTAGACAGTAAAATCAAAACAAAATGTAATATTCTACACCCACACGATCTCGGGAATGTTAAGTAAAAGTAAAGTACGATTAATAAATAAAATGAGCTTGAAGTTGTTTAAGATCACTCTCCACCCACGTAAGTCGCAAACCAAAAGGTTAAGACCAGAGAAGATTCCAATTATCCCAAGTCAAGGAGGACAGATAAAGGACCCCTTACAATTTTCTACCACTGTTCTTACGTATACGTTCGATTTATAAGATTAGTCACGTTTATTTCTGACTCATAATATTCTCTGATCCCATTTCTCATTCTTATTAAATCAGAATTGGGATAAGAGGGATGTAATCGGAATGGACAAGGGACATTTCTTTATTTAAATTTTGCATTAAAATCTACAACCATAGAATTGTCCTATATCCCGACGTATTCATAAAATTGAGCTAAGAATTGTTTCGGGTACATGAATTTAGTATGTATCTGCCGTGGAATCGGTGAACTCTAGATGACCTATTATCCCGATTGATCTCCGCGCGTTGAGATAAACCAATTTAACTCCGTAATAGGTAATGCTATATTTAGAAACCGGGCAAACGTCTGGCAGCTACCCTGCTAGGGTTCGTTCAAGTATTACGTGAGTGGCGAGGTCACCCAGTGACAAAACTCCTTTTTAATAAAGATTAAAAAAAAAAATTACGTAACGCAATGTTTGAAGATTTTTTAAACTCTCACCATGTAACGCGCCATAACGTGTTTCTGTAAAAAACGTTACGTAACTCATAAATGACAATTTTTACCTACTACATTTTGCTGACAGGAGAATATTATTACTCCCTAGTTTATTTTAGTTATAAAAATAATTACAATGTTACCTAACGCGTTGTTCGATCCCCCTCCCGAATATGTAACGCATCGTATATTTTTATCTCATGTGTTCTTTGAGGATCCATTGCTTTTGCTCTCTTAGTAAGCGATCCCTAAGGATGTTTGTATATCTGTCCCTGTATTGGTAGATACCATACCCTACGTAAAATTTAAAAATTGAGTTTTCATACTATAAATTAAATACGTTTATAATAGACTAGAAAAATCGCCCGCGGCTCGGCCATGTTTTCCCGTTTTCGTATTTTTTTTTTCTGCTCCTCTACTATTCATCTTAGCGTGATGTTATATAGCCTATAGCCTTCCTCGTTAAATGGACTATCTTACACTAAAATAAGTTTTCAAATCGGTCCAGTAGTTCCTGAGATTTGCGCGTTTAAACAAACAAACATATAAAACTCCAGCTTTATATTAGTAGATATAGATGTGCTGCACAGTCTGGCATAGAAATGGATTTACGTACATACTCTCGAAAAACATTACCCTCCTTATAGCGCAGTCGGTTAAAAATAGACTGTAAAATTGTTAATTTCCCCTTACGTTTAGAGTGATTGGTCGAGCGGTAAGATGTATTCGGTTTGATAGTCATGGCTCTGGTTCAGTTCTTTGTAGAGCAATGAATGAATGGACCGTGACGATGTGTGCTCTCGATGTGCTTTTGTTTTTTATTCTCATTTAAATGTATTGATGCCTCGTTCGTTTTCCTTTTTTTTAATAGCTCACTAATTAACTGACGGGCTATGTGATTCTAATTACTAATTACTGCTGAGCGATTGCTGTTATTAGTAATCATTGCCCGTCCGTTGTATCCATAAATTCGATTCATGTTACTTGTATGTTATTGAATTATGCATGTTCTGAATAATTTATTTAAACCCATTTATTATACTGTAACTTAGATATACAAGTTATTTCCCTCAATGTTTACAGAGGCAGTGTTTGCTAGGAACTTGGTAACAATGTAGGTACATCAAATTAGGGCCATTGTGTACATTTGCAAAATTAACCTTCCCTAGTTAACTGTTAAAGTTCAACAACACAACTAGACCAACGACCGTTAGTTTAACACTGACATTGTTAGTCACTTTTCAATTAGTAATTCTTGTGAAACACCAAAATTAGGTCCCTGAGGTTAATTTGAAATTAACGCATTCTCCTTTGAAAATCAACACGACCTAACATCAAAGATGAAAGTGAAAAGGCTCGAGTTTCCATTAAATGTTTTTTTTGTTCGGGTCAAGTTATCATTTATTCATTAAGTTCGTCGACCTTTGGTAGAAGTTGCCTGAAAATATAGATAGCTGGAAAGAAACGAGATCAATTTATCCGATCCGATTTAAAACTTCGTCGGAAATGTTAATTTTTAAACAGAATCTTGTTATCGGATCTGGAGTAGATTGAGGCCAAGCCGAGCTCCAAGCAAGCTTAAAATTTTATCTTATTTACGTAAATGTCTTTACAAAATTATGAAAAAGTATACAGTAGGTATATACATTCAAAGGTAAAAGTAATACGAAAGGAAACTTAACTAAGGGCGTTTCAGTAATTAGAAGCTTAATGTTTTTGACAACTTTGAAACAATATTTCAGTAAGGTTTCGTTTCAGTAAACAATTCCTCTGTGATATGTTGTACTTTTTTTTGTAAATGCTTACACATTGAAACCTCCACTTTATTCCCCTTTATTATTGACATAGAGGTCTGCTGAATACGGGTCTCCTTTCATAATATAAAGGGACAAAGATACTCCATTCATTACTTTCTGTCTATAAATAATCTCCCAACTTGGGGAGTGCTAAGTTGTAAATTTTTTTCTTCGTCAAGTTTTCTTCTACTAAAGGTAGAGTCTACTTGGACCTGGTTTTGACTATCCTCCTGCCTGCCTAGTTTTCTTTCAAAATACTCGTATCATGCCAAACTTAACCTTTGCTACACAGTTACTGTTTCATTGCCTCTTTCGATAGAGTTTCTGATGACAACTCAATTTAAACTAGACAATCCTGTTTAAGTTAACATCACTCATAGAAACTAAATTATCACTTGCTTTGGTAAAGAAAAACATCGTGTACCTGCACACCTGAGAGATTTTCATAAAGTTCTCAAAAGTGTGTGAAGTCTGCCAATCCGCACTTGGCCAGCGCGTGGTGGACTATGGCCTGTACCCGTCACACAGTGAGAGGAGACCCGAGCCCAGAAGTGGGACAAATAAGGGTTGTAATTATCACTCATTATTCTACCTCAAAATATACCTAGTGTAACCCACCGATTATTAGTGGAGTTAATAATAAAAATCCAGTGCACGTGCACCAATAGCGTAGCTACGATACTGTATATAAAGGTTTGAACGTTTTGCCAAAGCGTTCGTAGCGGAGCCGATCGTTATATTTGCGTCGGTGGGCGTACATTGTCTCCAACTCGTGCCAAATGCATCCTAATAAATACTTAGGTGTTTTGTACGCGAGCGACATTATTATGCTACAATCCATTTGCGACAGCGTCTGCAATTGTGTGGATAAAACTCATATGGGTAAAAGTAAAAAGATGTGTACATTTTAATTTTTATTTGTATTTTTATCTTTAGCTCAATTTGTTTTTATCGTGTATCACTTTGGTCAGGATTTATTTAAGATATAATATTACAATCATATTCACGTATGTTTAACGTCCCCTTCAATTACTTTTTAAAGTCCTAATCACCGTTGAAACCGTGCCCAACTACCTATGGGCTGCTAATCAATTATTATTATACTTATATTACCTTGTGTTAACGTTTGTCCGTGACCTTTGATAGTCATGCGGTATTCGCGTTATTGTTACCATTTTAACACTCCCCTCATTATTGGGTACTAGGAATTCGGTAAACAAATAATGTCGAATACATGCCGAGTAATTAGTTCAAGGTAAATTATATTTGTACCGATTTAATTAATAGATATTTATTAGAATACCACTACGATTAATTCCAAGAAGATATTGATAAATGTTACGATAAACAAGTAGTGCCCCTCGTTTGTATGCAGCCTTAGTATAATTGAGTCTACGTCATAACTATCGCCGGTACGACGGGCGAAATTTCATTCAGAACTGTTGTTATTGTTACGAGTAGTTTTTACTCATCGTAAACAACAAAGTTTGTTGTGCGTGATTGTTAGATTTTATGGTTATGGTGACGTTTTACAGTGCAACTTAAACTCAGTTTTAATGAGAGAGTAACTAGTTGGACCAAGCCGCCAAACGACTTGTCGTGTTCAGGCTTGGAACTTTAAGAGCCTGTTCTTTCTTTTGTTTCTTTCTTTGATGCCTGTGGTGTTATTCATGTCTATATCAGATAGTCGGCTCCGCCTGTCGTTTATTTAATTAAAAAGGACTGCCCAAACTGTCCAATAATTAATTGTTCGGACACTTTAATCAAACTCATCAGTATGGTAAACCGTACGACCTCAATTAATAATGGACAATAGCCCCGGTGGTCGATTGTCGGCGAAGGTCGGGGAGAACAAAGAAACCCCTTGCAGTTCGACTTTACAATCGATTGTGACCCCGCCCTTGGACACTCGAAGACTTGAAGGTCGTAACTCACACGTGATGGTTCCCATGTGATGCAGTGGAAATGGTTGCCATGACATTTCAGTCCTAACACTTGATATTGGATCCCCTATACTATACTAATTGGAGCGCTCATAGTCGCATGGCTTTTGTTGTTACTAAGAGATTGATTGAGTGAAGCAGTAAGTAAGTTACTTCGTAAGTAAGTTACTAAGTCTCGGTTGCTCTCTGCAGATTGAGCAGAGAGACACCCCCACGATATAGTGTATAATTGATAGTTTGAAATCCCTTACCAGTTAAAATTTTCGTTTGCCTTAGCTGTAGATGTCGCTAAACATCTGACAAATCTTATCTCTTATCTAAAAATAGTGTTACTTAAACTCCTGTCGTGCTTAAAGCTAGGCACCTCACATCACTTAAACTATCAAAAAATCTTCAACATAAACAGAAATGGTGTCCGTACCCGAAGCGGCATAAACTGTTACTTTCAATAGAGGTCACACCACCGAGCCGACGTTTTTACTTCCCGTAATTTCCTCTTTCACTCGCTTATCAAGCTTTATGGCTTGGGATTTGCCAACTAAATAACTAACTAAGTACATAAAATATGAAACTGCGGAGATTTATTTTGCTGCGCGATTATTGTTAGACTTCTATGATGTAGGTACCTAATCTTATCTCTCAACAATCATTTACTACTATTGAAAACTGACCCTGCATTTTTCTCAGAACCAAATAGACGTATAAACAATTGACAAGTCCGGCGTAATGGCCATTTATTTGAATACAATAAAGACATCATGCATAGTTATTCAAACTATGCTAAGCAACAATGTAATGCGTTTGAAGAAATCAACGGTACCAAGTATAACGACTGAAGCCATACCTTTAAGCCAAGACGCATTATTGCTCGTTCTCTTGTTTTGTCGCCAAAGCTCTCGCCATTCCGGCCGTTCCATCGTGTGCCACATTCTTAGGCGTGCTGGTAAATGCATTATACGTTGGTTTAACAGGACAGGAGATATGAACTGTCGTTTATATTTTATGTACACTGTATTCTGTATAAAAGGGTTCTTGTTCATCCAACAATATTTTGCCAATACATTTTCTGGCTAGTGAACCGCCCTCGCTTCGCTTCGGTCGACCTTTTACCTGCTACAAAAACGTTTGCGAGGATACAAAATACTCTATTCTAGTCACTCAGTTGTTGCAACTTTCTGATGGTGAAAGAATTTTTGAAATCGGTCCACAAATTTTTGCGTAAAAACCTTACAAACATATATACAAAAGCACAAAATGTTTACTCTTTTTTTTATAAGTTTCTGATATAAGCTTCGTTTACAAAGATATTTGGATTCATGTATTGGGAGTATACATTTTAATAGACAACTGTGTCAGAGACAATTTGCTTTGTGATGTCCCCAAATTTTTTTCCAGACGCGGGCATGTAATTAGGATGTAAGTTTAACTCCTCGGAACTCGACGTTAATGGTACATAATAAATCTTAAGCATCACTTTAAATTGCACCTTACGCCATATGTAATAAACGACATTACAAAGAAACTGTTTTCTGGCGTATCTCCCTATATGATTAAGGGTACTTAAAATGCGCAGCGGGTATGTTTGGTAGTCCTCCTACATTCGGTAGATTACAGATGTTTGCATGATATTAAACTGTCGACCTTGTAACCTAGTTTTTCTTAGGATTTCATTATAAAAGGGTGTCTAAAAGATTCTATTGTTGAGACTGCAATCCGTCTATCAATCTGTCATAAGGGTCGTGAATTTTAATATGTAGGTACTTGAAAATTTATAGAGTCTAATGTTAAGCATTAAGAGGAAATCCTATGCTAAATCATGTTTTCCATCGCCTTATCTTATCAACCGTATTGGAAAATACGTTCAAAATAGGTACCGTACTTAACATAAAAATAGACGAAACTAAATATCTTTAGTATTAAAATACTATCGTATTTGTATATAGACGATAATAAAACTGGTACGCTAAATTTACAATGTTATCCATAGATATATATATGATTATGATCAACGTGCATGACCAATAGATAAGCTTCGCCGAAGTGTAGACAGTGGGGAAGGAAACAGGAAACGCTTATTAAATCCTCTTAAAAGATATCCCGCAAATCCTGTTTTAACAAATAAACAGCTACCACGCAAAGTAGATGAAACATGGTCCCGAAGTGTACGTAAACCGGTCGTTTTTATAGAGGTCGGCGGCTTTACGTTTCCTGCTCTATACCTCGGCCGTGCAGCCACTGGAAATATATGAACCATTGTATACAGACACACCTTTGAAATATTATGAAGGTTACATTATCAGGGTGTAATGTTAATGCGGGTTTTGCATAACCAAAGGTTTTAAGTCACCTTTGTTTATATTATATAGCATATTTTCCTAGTTTACCCAAACGCTTTTTGCAAACCTTGCCCGGATGCCCCTCGGAAGATCCCTGAACTATGACAAATACAAGTAAACCTGGATAAATGGCAATCCTAGCCATAGTTAGCCATGCTGGCCAAGCTTGGCAGACTGTACCTACATACATTTCAACATTGTGACGAACTTTATGTGCAGAATTACACACGATGTTTTCACCGAAGCAAGTGTTAATTAATTTCTTATACGCATATTTTTAATTGGAGATGCTTGCAGGAGTACTCTGGCCTATCGAATCATTATTAAAAACGTTTAAACCACGAAGTTATAACCTTAAGCCTTAACTAACATACCTACTTAACATAAGAAAATAATGTCGTGATTTGGAATAAAAATGTGTTTCCCATTATTCGATGTAAACACAACTAAAGGCAACAGACCCGCCACGAAACGGCAAACGGTTCGAGCCGCATTGCGGCGTTCATCCCGAGATAAAGTTTTCCATTGCTAGCTTTACTCACGTTCCAGAGATATGTTATTGGGCATAGCAATAAACTAAACGTGACGGCAAATTCCCTACTGAGTAATGTTGTTGTAAGCTGTTGCCCTGGTATCGAGCTTAAAGTTA
>LGAG01000287.1:78509-94705 GCA_001278395.1 Lerema accius | reverse complement strand
TGGCCAAGTTTTTAACATAAAAACAATGTTACATAACATATTGTTTAAACCCCTCCCCGCTATGTAACGCATCGTAACATTTTACAAGACCAGCCCCCTCCTCCCAAATTGCGTTACATAACAATTGAACGGTTCCTTTGGCTTCCAATTTTTTTTTAATTGTAATGTAATATAAATTAAATATTTGGCTCCTTGGCTATAGCATTTGCCGACCACTGGAAAGGTTTTATGTCATCGTAATATATGTTGTGTTGTGTCTAGGGCAAACCGTGTAGGTCGAAGTCAGAGTATAGTTGCTCCACACGCCGGTACACTTCATCGCAAGAACGCAGTGTGTCGGGTAATATTGTCATCGCGTCAGATAGATGATAGTCTGTGCCGAAGATCTGGAAAAACATTACTACAAATTAACATTTCTAGTAATTTGGAGCAGTAGTTATTAATCTTAAAGTTGAGGGGCTATTTATGGGCGGACACAAACATCCGGAATTCGCATCAGGAATCAGATTCTGAATTCTACGGGTCTAGCGCAGAAGTCGGGAATTTGGCAGATTCTATCAGTAGGGGAGAGCTGGGTAGAAAGAACCAGGGGTAAACTGTGCCGACGCGAGCATTTTTGTAACAGAAAAAGACTTATCCTTGGCTCTTTCAACCCCTCTCTCCCCAACTGAAAATTTAGAATCTGAAAATTCCGGACGTTTGCGCCCGCCCTGAAGCAAATTCTGTCTTACCGTGGACCATTGACAATGACGATGTTCAAAATATAATTTTTTTATGCAGCTGTCATTATTTGTGACGCCCGACAGTTTAACTACTCACATAAAATTACTTATCTAGACTTAATGGGCTCGACAAGAAACCTTATCTATATTCACTAACTTCTGATATCCCCAATTTATATACGTCATGTCTACATACGCCGAAAATTGAAAAACAATATTCTACCTACACTCAGTACCTAATCTAAACCCAAAACTTAATCAATAAATAATTACAACAACTATTTCTTATACACATTTTATATTTCCTTCTAATTTAAACTCTCATAATCATACACGTCTTAGCTAAGCTCAAATTCAATTTACAAATATATTTTATTTCATAATAAAGAAACAAAAGTTGGTCAGTAGTTTAACCATGTGGAAATGCAAAAAATAATAACATTTTAAAATAAAATAAACTATAAAATAAGTAATAAAATTCGAGAGAAGATCTAGTTATATCCATGGATAATTCCTCACCATTCAGCTTATGATAAGTAAGTATAACAAGTTGATGTATGTGACTGTACGAATGTCTAACAATTTAAGGTTTGTATGTGTATAGTGTGTAAAGTATGACTCTGTTATTATTAATAGCAAACAGTACACATGATAAATTGCTTTCTAACAAATTCAACCTTGAACGTAAAGAATTTCAATATTGCTCATGTTGCTACCTCACTTTACGATTTAGCAGCTTGATTTTATGACTGAGTAATTCAAAGATTGACAATACCATTTAGACACATTCCTATAGCATTCATTGTGAACACCAAATCCAAATAGCTACTTAGGATAATATAGCTTATTAATGTAAATGTATGTAAAGATGATACCTCAAATAGAAACATGTATCAAAATAACTTTTTACTCTGGCTTACAAATATATTGCATTTAATACTGAAAGCTACATCATAACACTTTGATCTAGGTAATTGGGTGAGAATATTAGTAAGAGATTAAAAATAGTGGAACCCCTTTACATTACAATAGTAAATTCATATAATACACTAAGTAATTAAATCACAGGTGTATTTGTTATCATTATCAGTGCCAGACAACTTAAAACATAATGATAATGTTATTATGAAAATTTATCTATGTGTCAATCTTTATGCAACCAGAAACCTAACCAACTTAAGCAACCAGAACTCAATGGTGAAAAATTAAATATTGTATTTTCGACTGTTTTTTTAGGTATCACCATTGATTCTAAACTACAGTGGGGTCCTCATATCTGCACCTTGGCGAATAGGCTCGGTTCTGCAGCCTACGCGGTTAAAAAGATACGATCGTTAACAAATGTCGAGACAGCCAGATTAGTATATTTTAGTTACTTTCATAGTATAATGTCTTATGGCATTCTGCTATGGGGCAATGCGGCTGATTTTAATACCATTTTTATTCTGCAGAAGAGAGCTATTCGTGCCATATACAATGTAGGTTGTAGGGAATCCATAAGAGAGTTGTTTAAAGATATAAACATACTTACCTTTGCATCGCAATATATTTATGAAAATCTTATGTACATTCATAAAAATAAGCATTCCATTTCAACTTTTATGGATCGCTATGATCCGAGTTGTACAATTAAAACTAGGAACGGCCACAAATTAGCGTTACCGAAATGCCGGCTAAGTAAAAAAAGCAATTCATTTATTAGACTGTCTGTTAAATTTTACAATAAAGTTCCGGCTGCAATTCAATCCCTTCCCTTAAAGAGGTTTAAAAAAACCATTAAAAAAGCATTATGTAGGAAAGCTTATTATCACATTAATGAATATTTAGATGATAAAGTGGCTTGGGATTGAATTTCATACTCTTGCCAGGCTATCCCTATACTACTGAATTGTAATAGATATAAATTATTTGTAAACAGGCGGCTTTAAGTATGTCGTTTTGCCGATGCGATCGCTGTCTCGCTTTGATTACTATGACACCAAAGCGTTCTGTAATTAATGTTGTAAAAATCTACCTTTTCTAAAAAGAGTACCGGGAGTTTTTTTCCTCCGGCTTTTTTTCCTCCCGGCCGACACTAGCTTACCTAGCCTTAAGTATTGTCTTTTATAAAGCCGATGTTATGACAGGTTTTGTCTATCGAGACTTTTATTGTAACATGTTTGTTTATATTCTTATTTTTAAACTCATTCTGTGTTGTTTAGATTATTTAAAAAAGTTTGACGTTCGTTAAGTGAGCTTTTAGTTCCTAAGACGAAATAAATGATTTGAATTTGAATTTGAATTTATAGTAAGAAACTAACTTTACAAAAATCCTTTAAAGACATATTTCAAAATGGTGAAAAAGATATTATTTTTTTATGTTGCTAGGTTTGTGTCATTAAAAATAATAATGCTTAAATTAATATAAAAGCTTTATTATGCCTTAAATTTTTAGAAAATATCCATAGCTAGTTCAATAAGCAAATATAATACTGGCTTACCTTCTTCATGAGTTCAATCCTCGATGGCAGAGCATGCATGGCAAGAGTGGCCGCTTTCCTGATGTACCATGGGTGGAACTCTGCTAATGTCTCATTGTACGAACACTGGCAAGTGGTGCAGGTGTTCATGTTCTCCTCTGCATCACTCAGACGTTTCAAGAAAAGCCGGATGAAATCTAAAAAGGAAAAATAACTAGGTGGCGCTTCAAAATCAGCACAAACAAAGAATTGGTTTAGTTCATTGAACTAATAGTTATATTGTTTGGCATAATATTATTTACATGATACTAATAAATAGATATAATTAATGAAATAAGCCATGATGAAAAAGAAGTAACACTTCATGATTCCTATAATGTTGATATTTTTGTCTTTTCTTTTTACTTAATACTAAATAGACACTACTATCAAATCTTGTTAAAAGTTAAAACAGCTTTACTAATCAAGAAACAAAACCCTTATCACATAGGTGTAATTATAACTTGTTTATGATATCCTATAGTTCAATATAGATAACTTTTTATTGAGGGTAACAAGGAGGACACAATACTTTATTCAGAACAACATCCCAATAATTTCTGAATTAGGAACAATAAATAATTTTTATCTTAACTTACCTAAGCCCCTGTGTAAACGAAGTAATGTTCTGGAACCAGAAACGAAATCATTTTTGTCGTGCAAACCAGCCTCCAGCTCGTACTTCATCATTTTTTTAAACGATTCATAATGAATAGCGTCGTCTCCAGTCCGATGCTTCTCCATAATCTTAATTTTACTCTTCACATCACTACTGACGAATGAAAACACTGTTCCGATGAGGTTTAAGAACCTAGACAAAGCAAATTCTAATTAGCACACATCCATATGGAGATAATAAGACAACGGTCTAAATTCTCACTTCACTAGTTCGTTGTAACCATCCAAATAGGCTTCAACTATAACGTCGTCTTCTTCCTTCAAGCTGTTTCGAAAGCATTGATGAACGTAATCCAAGTCAAGGTATTTTCCGTTCGACATTTCTTTTATAATTTACCTTATTTTTTACAGATACAAAACAAGTAACAATACTATTCCAATAATCAATGACCAATCTACTGAAAAGTGAGTGACCGACAGACAGCAAGACGAGACAGCTGGTTAATCAAACTGACTTTGGCATTATATGACATTGACTGATGAAAGAATTTTGTCTGTGCATAATCACAGACATAAAAAGTTTCTAACTATGATGTATAAATACATTATTCTATGGTATAATATTGTGCATAAAGAGGTCTGTGTATAAAAATATCAGTATATAATAATTAGTTTGTCTCTTTAATTCCATTTTTAATCTAACATCTATCTTATTCTTCATACACAATAGTGTTCGAAAGAGACGCATATAGTAGCGACTGACATTTTGGCGTTAATCACTGTCACTATTGTCAAATAAATCAACAAAGTTATGGAGGCTTGTGTCATAATCTCACGTCACACTTGTCATTTTTATTCTACGATCGAAATACCTATTTATTTATAATTTTCTTTCCTCGCAAGATAAAAGCACCAATAAGAAATACACTTGATTATTGGTATTTACCGTGGTTTCGCACATAATTTCGATTAAATATCGTTCGATAGACGTGTAGCCTGAGTGTTTTTGGGTTCAATTATCAAATAACCCGGTAAGTCTATTAAAACAAAAATATAATATTAGTATACCCGTTAGTTTATTTTTATTTAGTCCTTGGTGTATTTTAAATACTTTTCAATCTTCGTTTATAGATTATTGAGGTCCTCAAAGGGGTAGCAATGTTAATAAAGTAGTTTGAAAGTTTTTATTGCATAAATTGTAATAAATTGGCAAAATAGATTCGGAGTGGTTCTATCTCCATATTTTATTGTTATTGTCGTTTATACAGAGTTAATGCATGAGAATGACAACAAATCAAGATAACGCTGATGACGATTCCTTCATCATAGTCCTGGGTACGTCTCCTGGAGCAAGTATGGATGTGGAGAAACACAATAGCATTGAGAACGGAATGTTGGACAAATCACAGATAGAGGATGCCTTGAAGGATATGTCTGCGGAGGCCAACATGGCCTTCAAGGCACAGTTCCAACTTGGTGATAGTGTAAGTACCTACATTATTTTTATTTATTTATTAAATTAAAAACAAATAATATTCTCTTTAACAACATTAACTCAGAAGGCCTATTAATCAATTTACAATCCTCTCTATCATCCTATTTGAGGTTTGTTTACTAAGTTCAAAAGCCACATATTTTGTTTGCTAATCTTTACTATTAAAAAAAGTTTCAATAGTCTAAAAGAGGATTTTAGAGATACCTAGTAAACTTGCCACCTAATAAGAACATTTATGATGTTTTAATTAATACTAATTGAAGGTCAATGGTGCAATGCTATGAACAAGCTCAAAATATTCTTGTTTTACACCAACATTCTAAAACTGGACCAATCTATTGTCAGTTTAAAATTCAATGTTTCAAATGTAATAGAAATGTTGTCTATTTTAATGAATATCACAGGTCAAAACTAGTTGCTATACCTCGTTTTTTTCGTCGTGATTTAAAATTATTTATTATTATTTTTTATATATTTCATTAATTTAAAAAAATATTTACAAGTATACAGAAATTTATTTTAACATTAAATTATTGTTTATTCTTAATTTTTTTAATGCAAGTTTTACAAATTCTACTTATTACTTATAAAACTTAAGTGATTAAAAAACTATGGCTCTATATTACTCAAGGGAGGAGAAACTTTGAGTTGCCCATTGTAAGTTCTACACCAACTTTTAATATCAGCGCATAAATTCATTCAACTACAGCAATATTAAAACTTGACCATTGTATTAAAGTTAAAATATTGTTAATTTCATTGTTAAATTTAGGATATATCAAACTGTCTAAACCACTCATTCCCAAAGTAATCCAGCAAAATTTCGAAAGTGATCTGTGACAAAAGTAAGTTTGGGAACCTCTGTATGTATATATTATTAAAATTCAAATTCCATATTTATTTTATCTTACAAATAGGACATAGAATAGAATTTTATCATTATTCTTAACATAATAGTAAACATAGAAGCACTTTTGGTCCCCTGATAACAGTAGTTTCGATGTGACGTAAGTCCGGCGTATTGTGTCGTTGATAATGTCGGTAGTGATTTTGCGATAATTACTGGTAATGTGATATGGATGGCATATCTGGATGGGTATGACGATGCTCACTTACTCACATTTTTCTTTCTCTATCTTTCTGTGGGAATTCCTGTGTTTTTAAGAATTTTGAATGACAAATCTTTAGTTGTTTATGCGTAGGTAGTATGTGGTAGTTATAGTAAGTAGTACTTTATATACTTTGTTATTACTACAAAATCTATGTGAAATAGGGTTTAAGTGGGAACAATCATGGATGTGGTACTTGACAGCTTTATAAAGAAAACTGTCAAAAAGTGTTTGTTTATTATTTTAAAAGTGGATTTTTATCATTAGGTCATACATAACATAACAGATAAAATGGTTATCTTCACAAGATAAATCTAAAAATAAAATAAATTAATAACAGTTTTTCTATAAACAATTTAATGATAATAATTATTGATGTCCCTGATCAAAATCTTGACTATTGATTGAGAACTCCAGCTCTACAAACCTACTTTTCTTCATACTTAACTTACTAAACAATCCAATTTAAATTCATTTTATCTAACAAAAGTACCTAATTGGTTTTATTGATTTCATAAAACAATTGCCATTCACTTCCTCATGCAAGGTGAACTTGAAATTCTTTGCTACGAAATCTTGATTGTGCCGAAAAATCTTTTGTAAGTGTTACTACCAGTAGTAATCACCTATTTTATCCGAATAAAGGGCGTTCAAATTATGTAACGTAATTTGGGGGTAAGCGGGGGCTTCTAAAATGATGCGTTACATTCTATCGATCAACGCGTTACGTAACATTATTTTTTTATTACTAAAAATACTAGGCAATAGAATTCTCCATGTCTGCAAAATGGCAACCTTTTTAGGTAAAAATGTTAATTTGGGTTTACGTAACCTTTAGGGAGGGCAAGAGGGGGTACAGAAAAACGTTACGGCGGGTTACATGGGGGTAGGAAGGGTCAAGAATCTTCACAAATTGCGTTACGTAAGAATTGAATGCTCCCTACTATTATCCTTGTAATATTTAATGACTCAGATGTTCCACTCAAACATTAGGCAGTAATTTTAGTAGTTGCAACATAATTGTCTCATTACCTCAAATAGATTTGGCTAAATTGCACCGTTTATAAGTTATGAGACCACATTGTATTTCATTATGAATTACGACGTTCATTTAAAAGGGATTTCACCGCAACCTTTTGATCTATATAAAGTTTCCCGAACAGGTATAGCTATAGGTATTAATAATCCATATGGAATTAAGGATATCCTTAATTGCGGTTCCCAGAGAAAAAAATTGTAAACTGCGGACAAATTTAGAAAAATAATTCTTGAATGAAAAAGTTATAAGTAAGCCATGTACGTCGTCTGTCTTTCTGTCCGTACGTCCGTCCGGGGGTTAGTTCTGTGCTTCTTAGGATCCGTAAGTTAGACCGATTAATTCAGATCTCAGATTAGTGTCAATTTATTACTTAGTTTAAATAGGCTGGCATTTTCCGGTCACAAAATATGTTTTCCTTGATCGCTTTTTCTATACCCTGTTCGGGCGCCTTTAGACGCCTTCTATACTAGGACAAATGTGGGAAAACCCGGACGAGTAGCTAGCTTAGTATACGAACTTAAAAAAAATACAGCTTTCGGTCCCCGCTCATACGCTAACTCCTTGTTTATACTGTAATTTGTAACACCTATACGAGTAGGTACGAAGTTAAATAATAAAAGCATTATCAAAGAACAGTAAATTGGTATGTGGGTCGTTATAAAGAGGGTTGTTTATGCAACGTGACGTCACTGCTATGCACTGACAGGGACTGTACCGCGAGCTCGCGAGATCGATGCATACAGTGCATCCACTTATATGCAATAGTGCATTAGTAACTTAGTGTATCGTATTTGTATAACTGTACCAACACTTCCGATATGACATCGGTCGAGGTAGGCGTTTCCTTTTAATGTTTTATTCATTTGTAGTGATTTTAAGTATAAGAATAATTTGTGGTTTGTTCAAAGTGAGTTTTTGTAAAGATTTTCCTTAAGCGGTTGTCTGGTTTTAGTTACGTTAATGAGGTATTTTTAGGTATGTAAATTGAGGGGAAAAGAGCAGATGTGTAGGTGTAAAGTCAAGTGTATACGGCAAGCGGAGCGGACCCATTAAGGACTCCTTTTAACTCGCTCCCGTTAATTGCATACATGTATTTTATCCCATAATAAGTTGACTGTTGAAAGGTCTGAGTTAAAAGTTTCCACCGAAACGAAGCGAGAGCGGGCCCACTGGTTTCAATTACATATAATAAACTAGACGACGCCCGCGGCTTCGCCCGCGGAAAAGTCGTTAAAAAATATGTAATTAAAAAATATTGAATTTGTCCCAAGGGAACCTATAATCGGGATAAAATCTATCCTATGTCCTATTCCTGGATGCAAACTATCTGTGTGCCAAGTTTCAGCTTACTCCGTTCAACGGTTAGAGCGTGAAGGACTTACAAACATCCAAATCTCCAAACATCCAAAATATCCAATCATCTTTACAAACATTTATAATATTAGTAGGATTAATTAGGGCTAGACGAAAGCACTGGGACTAGGAATTGATCAAGCAAAAAATCTATTTTTATCTAGCTACTATTTCATAGGCACATCGTGTGTTAACCTCATAACAACAGACTTTTATTATCGTTCATTGGTCGCAGTATTTGTTCAAGTTGTGGATTTTTTATGGACTATTTCTTTGCATTGTAGCTATGATAATGTTTCGATATTTACACGTAATACTTATTGTACGTAATACCTACTACTAAACTAGCAGATGTTTTTAAGTCGAAATTGGTGAAAAAAAAATTCAGTAGGTATAGGTAGGTAAGGTACTTATGTGAAAATGTTTTATTTATTTCTGCATTGTACTTTATTTCTGTTTTTATTTATTTCTGTACTGTTTTATATGAATTAATGAAATAAGGGCCATACATAGTCCACAATGAAAGTTAAAGATTAAGTTAAACGTGAATTGGTAGACTTCACACACCTTTGAAAAGTAGGGAATTCTTATGCTCTATTTCCAATGAAAGTTTTAGCCCATACTCGTAAATAAAATTTAGCTTTGTACTCTTCTCCATGTAAACTTTAACCAAGCCAAATCTTAAACGAATTTGCCATCTTTCATCATCAGCCAAATTTGACACCTTCATGTATCAATATGCAAGTAATAACTATACTAATATTGCTATCATATAAGCACCTATTGCTATCTTAATTTTGAATTCCATATTTCCTACCGTTTCCAGCCATCAGCAGCAAGCATGATGGTAGCCAGCACGATCATAACCGACGACAGGAGTACTGAGGAGTTGCAGAAGAGGTTCGGAGACCTCCTGGATGAGAACGTGGTGCTGAAGGAGACCCTCAAGCAGAACAACGAGTCTATGAAGGAACAGTTCCTCCTCATAGCCTCCTGTCAGGAAGATATGCTCAGGACACATAAACTACATAAGGAGAAGTTTGATGAAACTAAGGAATTGGTTGAAAGGGTAAGTCTTTAGTTATCAATAAGTTCAAGAAGTTAAAAGTTACTGAAAATTTAGGTACTTTTTCTACATGTAAACTGTAACTATGCCCAATCTCCAACTCATACCTGCGTGCAATATTCTAAAAGAGTTGTCCTCAAATGAATGTTTCACTTATTGATGTGGTAGGTACTTTTTACGTTATTGCCCCTTAAATATTTGCTAATTTATATGCGAACTCAAAATGTCTTTATTATTATAAATTCAAAAGAATGAGTACCAATTTTTTTTCTGTACAGTTGTTATTAAAACACGATTTTAAGAAATGAGTTCGTAGTCCGTTTATATATTATTAATAGTGTAGTTACATAGCCTCCTATTTTCAGATACTTTACAGATTAAGAACTATTAATTCTTACTGATAAATAAATAAAGAAATTAAAAAGTCAGCTAGGCGATATGGCCATATTCCGACCACAGAGAGGTTCCCCTAATTTTAGTAATAATTGACACCCATCTCGCTTGTCATGCTAGTACAAAGAGCAATAAGTTTGTCATCGATGATAAAAACTGTCGTATGCAACTCAAAAGCTTTAGAATTATAGTACTAATATAGCAGATAAAGATTCATATCGATTATAATCAGATTAGAAAGAAACGAAAATAGCACGAATTAGGTAGCGATGTAAAAACAAAAGGAGTGATTCCTAAAAATAGGGGACAGGTGTGACAATTGAAAAATATTACCATTGTGACTTCCTCTAAACCTCGTTTTTTTCGTCGTGATTTAAAAGGTAAACAATCTTACAGTGTCTTTTTTATGTAAATATCGATTTAAAAATAAGACAGACACAAATTAAAAAAAAACTAAAGAACAAACAATAATTTAATGTTAAAATAAATTTTTGTATACTTCTAAATGTTTTTTAAAATTAATAAAACAAATAAAAGTTGTGCCAAGATTGTTTACCTTTTAAATCACTACGAAAAAAACGAGGTATATGTACACAAATTTAATGACACCTTACAAACACTCGCACGCACGCACGCACTCACTCATAAACACGCTCGGAAAACCCCTTATTTTTACTTTCGTCTCGGCATAGGTTTCCCGAAGCGAAACAAGGGCGGGTCCACTAGTTGACTATATTTCTAGAATATACTATTCCACTATTCCAGCTGCGTCAAGAGAACAGAAAGCTGAAGCTAGACGTGGTTCGTATGGCGGAGGGGGAGGCGCAGAACGGGTTGGTGGAGAGTAAGTCTGGCGCGTCGTCGGGGGTGGAGTTCGTGACGTCACCCGATGACGACACCATCGACAAGCTGACCGCGCAGCTCGAGCTCGTAGAGAAGCAAAGGAGACAGGTGACGTCATCATGTGGCTATAAACTTATATAAGTTTACGCACACATAGAATGTGGTGTGTGTGTGTGAGAGATCCCGTTTTTGGTAAACTTTGCCATTTTGACAAATATAAAATTTTATAGTGATTGTTTTTGATGTAATTAATATGTTCTCAAACATATTTCATCTTTTGTTTATTTTAAGAATAGTCCTCAAATTACATTAATTTAAAAATATTTAGTAACGTATGAATATTATTATTTTTGTAAGTTAAATTAACCATTGCATATAGTGTTCTTAAAGTAGATACTATTTTTAAATTTGTATTTAAAAATATCCTTACCGATCAATATTCGTAAGAGCCAGCTATGTGAGAAAAAGAGAGAAATATATATCCGTCTCGCTAACAATAACAATATAATGTTACAGGTGATAGTAGAGAATGAAAAGCTGACCTGGCAGAAGGAATCTCTGGAACATATCGTTGACGTCACCACTAAAGAGAGAGACGACCTCAAACAGAAATTGAACAATCTTGAGGTAACTATCTTAACATTAAATTTTAATGTTACCTTAATAATGTCAATGTATAAATAGTATGTAAATTGTCTACAAACAAGCCTTTTATTGGTAAATAATCAGTGATACAGTCTTGATTAATACCAAATGTGACTCAAATCCGTCGCCAACTAGAAAAAAAATAATGACAGAAAGAGAAGTAAAATAAATGGAATAGTTAATTTAAAGCAGGTTCTGACATTATAGTCAAAATATGTATAAAATAATTAAGTATTTGTTTTTATAATTATTTAATTACTGAAACTCAGCCGGATAACCAAAAAGTCCTATTTAGTCTCTTTGTCTATTAATAAATGAAACTGTCTTTTTTTACTAAAATTTAATATTGTTATAACATATTGTGTTATTTCAGCTGCAACTATCTTCTAAAGACAGTGAGCATGGTCAAGAGATCAATAGAATGCAGCTTATGGTCAGGGAACTGCAGAATAAGTTGAAATCAAATGAGGTCAGTGTACATTAACTTTAATAATCACTTAAGTAATAAATATATTTTTTTATTTTGACATCATACTGATACATTTAAATATTTTGTGACATTAAAGTAGATTCTACTCACAATTTATTATGTCAACTATGTTTTTGTAAATATTTTTTGGAGCTAAAGTTACGAAAAATACAAATTAAAATTTTTGTTTAATAAATATGATTATAATTATTTAATTTTAATTCGATATACAGTATCGTGCTTGGAATTAAATTTTATGCGGCAGCAAAACAACATCTGCAGTCAGTCAGTCAGCAAGTCTCTTATAAGTATGAAATTAAAATAGTTTTTTCTAATTCTAGAATGCACCAGTAGAAGAGCTAGACAAACGTAACGCGACGATAGCAGTGTTGGAAGGGAAGATCACTGGCTTACAGAATGATCTGAAAACTGCACAGATCAAGATATTGGACTTGGAGAATATTAAGGTATGTATAAAAGATGTTGTTGAGACAGTTAGTAGGAACACTACCTGGCCTTGAGGTCGATTCCTAGAGGAGACATAATATACAGACTAGATACAGGTTGAAATTCGAACATAGTTTGTTGCGTCCATTGTAACATTGGTTGTATTGTTGTATGAAAATATCGCGTCGGAAAGTTAGACACGTAATATAAATTAGTGATATACTTAATTCACGTTAATTTTAGAATTAATATATTGATTATATATTGTCCTAGTATTACTGTTATTTATTAAATTTTTATCTTAAAAAATATAAGTTGTAGAAAAGTTGTTGATCGTGAAATTTGTATGTTAAAATCTGTGTCTTAATTTCGAACGTTTAGATAAGTCTTCGGTAGTATAGTGGTCAGTATCCCCGCCTGTCACGCGGGAGACCGGGGTTCGATTCCCCGCCGGAGAGACTGTTTTTAACATTTTTATTTTTGTATTTAAATTTATTTTTGGTAATTTATTATTCTTAGTAATATTATTTACGTTTTCATCATACTATAAGTTATATATTTTTTTATCAGTAGTTAATTTTTTCATTTCGCATGTTTGGATGTTCTTATGATTTTTCAATACCTTATTCTGTTTTGTCGATTTTGGGCAAAAGCCGTATTTTAGGATGGAAACGTAGTTTCTTGTGTATTTTTTAAACATTTTTATAAATGTTAGGGCATTTTCCGACTTGTGAGATCATAGGCAGCTACTTGAATACATAAAGCAATATTTTTTGAGTGTGATAATTTTTTTTTTTACAAAAATTATTTGAATTATCTTGTAATAATTCGCCCTGTACTCCCTGTAGCTTCTGATCAATATTTTCGGCCTTGCTAACAAGTCTTCGGTAGTATAGTGGTCAGTATCCCCGCCTGTCACGCGGGAGACCGGGGTTCGATTCCCCGCCGGAGAGAACTTTTTTCAAGTTTTTAATAATATTTTTTTTTAATATTTCTAACTTTTATATTGATTTTGTATTTTTTTATTTATTAAAAAAAATATTTTAACATTTTTTTTCCATTGTATTGGCATTTACTGCAAAACTGTAACTTTATATTTTTGCATATTCTCTAGTCCATTACATTAAATAAACAACGTCACTATTATCACTATGTATGTTTAGAACACACAAAAAAGTATTTTTTTTTTGCACATAAATATTTGTTTTATTTCAGTTGGAATTCACACAACACAAGTCCGGTGTGTCGGAAACAGTCAAAATGTACAAGGAACAGATCCAAGACTTGAATAATAGGCTAAGGGAAGCTCAGAAAACGGTTAGTATTCATTTTTAAGTATTCAAAATTTTTTTACTCCTAATAATACCGCTTCTTCAGCTGTAGTAATCCTATTATTTATTAGTTTATTATACTTGTTGAGTTGTTTGTAACAATTGTAAAAATTATTTATGTGGTGTAATTTGATTATCTCTATTTTGAAGGTGTTTGGTTAAGATTAAATTTTTTAATTTTTTTAAGCGTGTGTATGTTCTTTTCTTTAGCACGCTCTAAAGCCCAAATAACTGACATACTGTATAACTTTTTTATAATACCCTCCCAATTTCTAGCACGTTCTTTATTAATGATTACTTAATTGAAATACGTGTTTCCAGGTGTTTCAACCGGCTCGTTTCTCGATGGGCTCCGAGCCCGCCACGCCGACGTCAGAGTACGCGCAGTACGCCGCCAACGTCAAGTTGTACGACAGAACACTCAAACACCTCGCTGATTTCCTCAACGGACTGGCTAACGGGTGTGTACGACTGCCTTTAAATAACCTTGAATTGGTTGTGGTTAACTACAACCTATCTGTAAATATATAGATTTTTTTAACTTGTCTTATGTAGCACGTAGTTTTACATAAACCTTGTAACGGAAATCACACATATTAAAGTTATTCACACTTTTCCAGTAATGTTGAAATTTCATTACTTCAATATCATGCTTAAATATTCACAATACTGCTTTGAAAGTGAATGTTTTTGTTTTAAAAATAAGACAAGTTAAAAAAGTAATAAATATTTTATAAATTGATATATTGTTTAAAATCGACCGTTTATAAGTTATTGACTCGTCCGATATTATCTGGCTGGAAAATATCAGTACCAATATTAACTATTTATCAACGGGTCCTTTTGTCTAATAACTTTGTACTTTTTTAAGTTTGACTTATAATTTAACATTATTTTTATGTATATTCTTTTTTAATAAACACATTTACCTTTGTGCATTTCTTTCGAACTTCTGAAGATTTTTAAATTACTATTAAAGTTAACATTATTATTTATTGTTTACAGATTATCCGACAGTCTAGTACAAACTCTAGGGGTGGTGTCTAGTCTGTACGACTTCAAGTTGGAGCGCGCGTCAGCCGAGCGCGTGCGCAGCGGACTCGCGGACGTCAAGCAGCAACTCGAGAAACAACACGACTTGGCCCTGGCCAACATGTTAGTATGATCCCACCGCTGCCACCAATATTTTTATATTTTTACGGACATAATCGACAAATGATCATATGAGTATGTAAATTCATCATTGTAATATAAGTACGCACTGCCTGCCTATTTTCTGCTACATAACGCCTTTTCACTGTGCTCAGACTGTTCGAAGATTGAAAGGGAGATAATGCTTTTAGCGTCAAGTCCGCCTTTGTATCTATACAAGTGTATAGTGCATTAAGTTTTAAATCAATAAATATTTTCTATGTTTAATACTTATTTATCTTTCAGAGGCCAGGTTCGGGCAATAGTATCAATATTCGAAGGCATCTTCAAGGACTTCAACGAATTATTGAAGAAAGTTGTATCGAAACAAGAAAATGTGAGTTTTTAATATTCAGTTCGCCCTCCCCTACTATCGTCCTCGTCTATTCCGGATGTGGATTACTAATGGGAATTCGAGACATTTGTAATCAGCTTTAAATGAGCTGACAGTTGATACGACGAAATAAATGTTTCTTTCCCTTTTCTACTCCTCCATATTAAAGCACCTTTACGAAACGGGGGTAGAATTTAAAAAATTACATGCATAGATAAGTGTATCTTTGATACCTATACCTCGTTTTTTTAGTCGTGATTTAAAAGGTAAACAATCTTGGCACAACTTTCATTTATTTCATTAATTAAAAAAAATATTTAGAGGCATACAGAAATTTATTTTAACATTTAATTATTGTTTTATTCTTTAATTTATTTTAACTTGTGTCTGTCTTATTTTTAAATCGATAATAACATAAAAAAGACACTGTAAGATTGTTTACCTTTTAAATCACGACGAAAAAAATGAGGTATACATGAATAAATGATTTTGGTGTTATAATTATAATTGTTGTGTTCAGTCTCCGCCGGTGAACGTGGAGGCGTTGACGGCGGCGCTAGTGGCGCGCGGACACGAGCTGTCGGCGCTGCGCAGCGACCTCGCCGCCGCCACGACCAGGAACGATGACGTGGACTTGTTGAAG
>LGAG01000287.1:64623-78316 GCA_001278395.1 Lerema accius | reverse complement strand
TAAAAAGCATTTACTTATATGATATTATTATGTCGTTGCGGTTGCCACGTCCTGTGGAATCGCAGCTTTATGCGACGGTTTGTTTTTACAAAATTTTAATTCAATCTGACGTAATTTATTATATTTAAGGATCCTATATTCTATCCATAACATATTTCGTTCAAACCAAGTATCCCATTTCTTTTTCCTATATTGGTAAACTTTATATATTTATGCATATGCAATGACAATAAGGTACGCAAAAAGAAGAAAGTAAGCAATGGTAAAGGATCGGTGCCGTCCGAGCGACCGACGACACCGCCGCCGCTTCGCTTCGACTGTCCCGTGTGCGACCAGCCATTCAAGACGCTCATGTCGCTCCAGCAACACGTTGAGAACTGCTTGTTGTAGATTGGTTGCTACTGTTAGGTCTGTAGGATGGTGTAGGTGACAGATGCCAATAATTGGCGTCGAATTTGAGTTAGGTTTTCTAGAGGCTAGGAGGTGGCCGAATCGAATCTCATCTTAACTTATCCAGTCTTACTTTTGGAAGGCACAGTTTTGGTAGATGAGATTGATTAAAGATTAATGTAATGAGCTCACAAGGTAAAACAAACTTTGTCCTATGACACAGCTATACTATTCCTTATAAAGGTTAACATTTAGCAGACAGTTACTCCTACGCTTTTTATTTTTAAGTCCTTTATTATATTTAAAAATACTGCATTAATTGTTTGTAATATAATTACAAATCACATTTTGTATTGTTGAAAATGAAAATGTAGTTGGTTGAATGAGAGATCGGACTGTTTATTTTTGGCGCGCTGTGACGTCATCGCAATGGCGGCCCGGCGCGCGACCGTGAAGCCGCTCATATTAGTTCAAGTCCTCACCAACAGATGTCGCTACAAAATCTAATTCTGAATCGCGCTGTTGAGACTTCTTGTAGTTTAATGACTATCGGCGACGTTTCAAGATTTGTTAAGACCTTACTTCATAGGATCATTTCTATAGTAAGCTCTTCACGAGACTATCACACCATGTGAGATGTCGCCAGCCGCGATGAGGAGACGTGGCGCGGCGCCCTGAGCGTGAGGCGGGCGGTGGTGGCTCACCATCAGCCCTCGATGATCGTTCGCTCCCCTGCTTCGGTGGGGGAGGGTGGGGTGTTGTCGCTGTCTGAGCGGTTTTTTAACACCCCTTATAATATTACACATTACATATAATATATATTGTAGTATAATAGTATCATGCATAATTCCTGTCATTATTATGAGTTTGATGAAAGGATAAATATTGATAATGAAATAAGTTACTCATTAAATTATTATACACTCATTCAAATGACTTTTCAAAAAATATTTCAATTTTTTTTTAATTATAATTATTGGGAATTTTGAAATAGATTTGTATTTAAAGTACCTATGTTGTATTTAAATATTTTTAATGAGCATTTTTATCAACAAATTTGTGTTTAATGGCATAAATATTTATATTGTAATAAAATATATATTATGACTTAACGGGTTTTATAAGCATTTTAAAGTAATGCTCTGACATTATGTGTTTAATGTAATTAGTATTTTCAATTACCTAAATACGTACTGTTTGTTCCTTTATATTATACTTAGGGTCTAATTTTTATAGTAGTTTGGATTTCTGCCCAGATTTCTTTGAATTGCATTTAAATTATGTTAAATTATATCATATTGTATCTAAAAATTCAAATTACGCCCAGTGCTTTTAAATAAAATTTTACATATAAATTCTACATTACCTTTGTTTTGGAAAAAATATTTGTCTGTATTTGTTATTAAATATTAAGTATTTAAATTGTTCTGTTATTTGTTTTGTTTTTGTATTTGTAATTTTTACATCTAAATATATGACATTTTTTTTCTAGTCTTATGAATTGTATTCCTTACGTTATAGAAATCACATTCTTTTTTTTAAGGTAATATTTTCATTTATGGTTTGATGTTTCGATGGTGTGAATATTAAATGATTTAGTTTCCGTTATTGAAGGGTCAGACCAAAAAATATATAGAATGAGTCTTCAAAACAAAAAAGTGAAGTAAATTTTTAAATGATTTCACATTACGTCACTAAACAGTCTGCGGAGCAATGTACCGAAAAACATTATTATTTGTTATTTACGTCTTATCTTTACTACGGTGTTTTGTTCTAAAGGAGGAGTCTATAATATTTTTTGGTCTGATATTGAAGTGTACTAATTTTGCATGAACATCAAAAATATTTTAGTGTATGAAATAAATAAATTTAGTGTATGTAAAGTTAAATACCAAATAAGTCGATGTGCCTGATTAATGTATGTTTTTGCATTGCCCGATAATCAACTTACAATGAAGTTTTTTGTTTTTCGTGAGAACTCTTAAATTAATACTTAATTATCACTCAAACATTTTCCTGTGAGTGGCATGATTTAATATTCTTGATTCTATTAAGTCAAAATCACTGCTGATTCCATTAATATCAATGTTATCATTAGAAATGGAATTATTTTTTAATCACTTATATTATAAACATTTCTAACATGGAAATTTATTTGACGAATACCTTAAATTTCAAATTTTAAAGTTATGCAATTTTTTTTGGGATTTTTGATGATTCATTAAGATGTTAGATGAATCAGGATGATGCAGTGATTTTTAATTTTGGAATTCGTGACTCACTAATATGTTTGTTATCTAGTTATGAAGCTATTTGAGTAATAGGTAAGCAATAGAGGGGTTGGTAATTCTTTGTTTATTTAAAAAGATTAGATAGAATTTTGCTGATAAGTAGGGGGGATATATTTACTAAAATAATGCTTACATAATATTTAAATGGCCTCTGAGTGACGTGGCTGCGTTGGCTATTTAGCTGACCTGACTATTTGGCTGACCTGGCTATTTGGCTGACCTGGCTATTATGGCTATTCTGGCTAACTTATCTCGTCCGATTCCAGGTGTACACCTGTCCTAAATGCCAGAGGTTCTCCAGCGACCAGATGAAGGCGATGGACGATCACTTCGACTACTGCCTCGACGACTTCATGCTCTTGCGATAAGTCGTGACGTCGTGTCGTGAGGTCGTGACGTCACGTCGTGATAACTAAACTACGCTGTGAGTATTCTACTGTGGTAAAAGGGCTAAGTCGTGAAGTAAGGAATGTAGAGAATATACTGCAGTTCCAAAAGTGAGGGTTACTCACAGTTATATAATTGAGTTATGTTTTTTTGGTTTTGTGCTGATTTTTTTATAATTTTAACAGTTATACAGTCTGTAATTTTGTTTCCAAATTCCAAATTAAGCCTGGGATTGATGTTGTAGGAACGTAATCGGTAGCTAATTAAACATTTCTTTATAGTATTAATCTAAAATGGCGCGAAACGGAGCCTCATACACATCTAAATTTTATATTGTAAATCCTTGTTATTAAGGATACATAACAAGTGATAAATATCTTGAGTATCCCAACAAATCATTATAGTCTCTACATTCCTTATTTCATGATCTAAGTACAATGTATTAGTGAAATATTGTCGATATCATTGGTAACACGTATTTAAGATTCACGTTTATTGGCATATATCACATTTTCCCGATTAGTATCGTTGACCAAGTTCAAATATAAATGAATCGTGTGTATTGAAGCAGCTAGTTTCAAAATTATTTTACTGCCAAATTGTTTATAAAATGGAAATATTTGAAAGTATTCGTTATATAGCATTTTTTTCGGAAAACTTATGGCTTACATCTGTTATGCTTGTAAAGAAGTAAGTCCCTTTTGATGAAAACCACAGAATTAATTTTATGCATTTATCGATTTACAATTTGATTTGATTAAACTTGTTTTTGAGTGTCTTATTAAATTCGCAGCTTTTGATTTGTAAAACATTTAAAGATTGCCTCCATCTTTGATTTGTGTAAATCTCCATATTTTGACAGTAGCTAAATGTGATATGATTGGTTTTTTTTAACTGTTATGACGACTCGGAGAGCATTTGTCATTTATTTATTTTGTACTTTCGGTTAGAATTTTAGAATTTTTATGATCAAGATTGATTTTTTTTTATAAAATTGCTAAAAAATATTAAACTAATAAATTCTTTTATTACTATACGAAACTGTGACTTATGTAAAAAAATAAAATATAACCCATTTTTTTATTTGATATTAATGAGAATAGATACTAAACATTGTGGTTTACGAACTTCCTTTTTTTCCTGATAATTGGAAATAAGATGGAGGCAATCGACTGTACAATATAAATTATATTAACCGCTTAGTCTGAATGTCAGTCGTCCGTGTGTATGTATACGATTAGATACCGATAGAAAATAATACTAACCTCAGGTTCACTAGGAACTTAATACATAACATTTTTACAGTCTTTTTGTTTGAATTATTGGGTGAAATTCTGTCAAAGTTGTAAACTTAAAACTATAAAAACTTCCAATCAGTTGAACTGGACCTTAGATTAATTAATAATAAAAGCGTTTTAATAAAACAAATATAAATAGACCAATATTTTCAAGACAATTTTGTTTTTAAGGTTGTAATGATTTTAAAATGCAGAGTTTTTTAATAAAACCAAAAAAACTGATATATGCGAGACTGTCGATTGAATCACCAATCTTAGTATCGAAAATAATTACAGTACTTTGATATATCAAATCTTGAGAATCACACCGAAATAGTGTAGCTATCTTTGAGCATAGAGTATAGGAAATACTAAATGTCAATTAAAGGAATTCGAAAAACGCCATCTGTAAATGGATCCCGGAATTTATTGTTAATTTCAAACTGTTTATTGATTTAGTGTATTACTATATAACTCAAATATCACTGAAAAATTTGATAGAAATTTAAGTGATTAATACTAACATCCAACAATTATAGAGAAGTTAGCGCGCGATTTGTAACAAAAATCAATTATGTTGTGTCGGAAATCAATTACAGATGGCAGTGTGTAAATCAAATATATATCTATAACCTGTGGTGTAATCACAGAGTACTTTTATGTGATAGTTTGTGAAGACCACAGAGTAGACACATTGTTCCATGTTGTATGTCTCTGTGTAAGTAATCGCACCGTTTTTAAACATTGTTATTATTGCACTCCTTTTTCCGTTAATTTTACTTTGTTATGACTAATGGCTTGTATGTTAATTAAATATAAAAAAAAATCTAATAAATATGACCACGAAATATTGAATCGACCATTTTAATGTTACCATTTATCTGATTACCTCTAAGCTTTTAAGGAAATTATAAAATATTTAATTTGTTTTAAGAGATTTATGAAACAATCTATTGTTGTTGAAACACAGTTTAACATCTTTTGTTATAAGTGCCATTCCGTTTGTAGCTTTAGTTAATATAAATAACACGAATTGTATTATTTTACACATATCTATGTATCTATACTTGATTTAACTTCATGCGAATATACGAGTAAAATACATAATTGTTTGTAACTTGAGATTACCAAAAAAATATAGACGCAGCAAATGGATTTTTTCGTCGTTTTTGAAAATGATTCAAATAGTAGAATACAAAAGGAAATAACAAACTGATTGCTTTTCAGATATCCTAAAAGTTATTTGAAGGGATCATTCAAAATATTATGTGTAATTCGATAGTTGAAAAATTAATAATAATCATAATAATTAAGTTATAATAAATTAGTCATTGAATGTGAGAATTTTCAAGTGTTGATGTCTTGTGATTCGGCCAAACTTAATATTTAATCCTTTTATTGTAATTCGAAATATTCGCAAAGCGAAGCAATATATTGACTAATAAAATATATTCTTATTATACTAATTTAGACTAAATTTTATTAGAATAATCTTCATTATATTAGCATAATAATCGTGCTTGGTACATTTCGTTGGATGTAGAGTTGATTAGAAAAATTATATAACTATGATTGAAATTAAATAAGAAACTGACATTGACAGTGACATGTAAATTTGACAGATTTGATACACAGTGTGTATTCGTTTAGTGTCGCTTGGCTTCATGTATTCTTTGTAATTAATAATGAATTGAAAAAGTTCGTCGTTCACTTAAAAAAGGTCGACAATAATATAAATTCTATTATATTTTCTATTCTAATTATTAACTATATATTATGTATTGTATATTATATTATAATTATTTTTAAAACTAAGTGGTTATTTAAAAAAACAATACCTACTCTTATAATTACTTATTCTGAAGATACCTAGCGACACTGGACTATGCCGTTTTCAAATTGATATGATTTGTATTATATAAAACAAAGCTGATTTTTCTTTACTGAACTATTGTGTGATTGACAAAAGACTGTACGTGATTTATTTTTAGAACAAAATTTCAAATTTGTTTGTATGTTGCATAGATTTAGTCATTGTAGTTTAGTATGTTATTGTAGATAAGACTATATTTTCTTAGTTCGTAGTAAAATCCTATTCTTTGGCTTTAGTCATCTAACTGGTTCTTTATTTGAACGACAATGACAGTAGAAATATTAGTATGAAAATGTCGTGAAAGGCAAGTTACATAATATATTATGTGCTTCTTCTTATTAGGGTTATGATTATAACGTTTAAATGAACAAAAATACTTAAAATTAACCAAAGTAACCAAAAAATGGTTACAGAATGACCAAAATTCTCTGGTTTTTAAAATGCCCATAATTTTTAAAATGGGATAAAAGTATATTTTTTTTTGTCATGACTGTTATCACTTTCGGCTTGATGTTGAGTTCTGGGACACCCTGTATACAAATATGACCCCATTTGCTGTCTCTGTCGTTTAAAATAAAGAACCGGCTATTAGCTCTGTATGTTTGAGTATAATATGTATGAGACTGAAAGTTTTGGTTGTATTCATAGTACCAAAATATTTTATAGCTATTTGTTGGCGAACTAAAAATAAACGGTTTTCACGCGTACTTACTATAGTCCAGTTCCTTTCTTCGTATTTATGATATTTGACGTTTTATATACATATGTGTAGTTGAACTTGTATTGTCATTTAGTAATGTAGTTCAACATCGGTTAATATTGCGATAGGTGACCATTATTATGTTGAATGAAATTTCAACGTATGCAACGTATATATTGGTTGCCTGTTCAATTGATAATTTAGAAGTTTGCCAAATGTGGGTAGTATTATGTTTAACAAATATGGATCATTATTAAAATAACTATTAATAATTTAAGTGTTGTTTTTCATCCATATCCTTTGAGTGCATGAAGAAAAATAAAATTCAAAAATGATTTTCAAATGAAATATATTTCGTGGAACCCGTAGCGTTTCTTAGCTGTTTTATATAAAATTTATACAAAGACATAATAATTTTACTAATTCAATTTACAATAGTTATAGTTCACAGGTCCGTTATTCGTTTTACATCTTTCGTTTACCATAAGTTAAATTCGTTAACCTACTGTTCTTGGGACATTACTTGGCACCATTTCTCTAAATTACAGGGTTAAATAAGTTTCTAATCTGTGGCACTAAACATAAAACCTCCCGGTTAGTTGGCATCAATGCCCATAATAACCGAGAGGCAAGAAACGCTAAAAGAAATCTAAAAAACATTGAGATTCGAAAACAGAGAAGGGTTTTAGCGGAACTAACAAACAGTCAAATAAGTATAAACCGCAACTTATAGATAAACGTCAGAAATACTCCACTGAGTAGAATTAGTATCCGTTCACAAAATACCACTGGTAATCTATCCGGTCGTAAGAAATACCGTTCACAATAAATAATACGTAAAAAGTAACAAATAATAAATAGGTCGGAAGTATGTATATAAAAATAAATCTTTATAAATACTTAAAAACTAATTAAATTACTTATCGAGCCATCATTCGATAATGCAGGAACGGATAAATGCGAAGATGTCAGAAAATTCATAGTATTTAATATTAGGTATTCTAAGGGCTCACTGAAGGCTATTAGTATTATAAACAATACATAAATATCGAGTTTAATTCGAAACTAAAGATCTTCGCCTAGGTGCCTGTTTTATCGATACGTGGCCGAGTCTAATTGTATAAAATGAATTAAATACAAAATGTCCAATTTAAAACTATTTTACGAAGTAAGAAGAAGGTAGTCAGAAAATAATACATAAAATTAAGCCACACTATCAGAATCAAATAGAGTAGAACTAAAATAAGGCTCATATAGCCGCTCTAATACAATACTAATACCGTACATTAAAAGATATGTACAATCAGAACTGAGAGTTAATAAATGATAAATTTAGATAAAAAGCGTAAGTAAAATTTATTATAAATACTGTGATTGGAATGCGTCGCAATGTACATTTTAGTTGGCAATTTTGGAGACAGATTTGTTAAGATGACCAGCATCGAATCCAGGAAACCTCTGCCTCATATTTTTGTATTTTTCAATCCTTAGGAGGTGTAGTATACTTGATAAAATAAATCTTTAATGTACTTTACACTCTCATAGCTCGCAAAGCTTACAACACTTAATAACACAAATGTGCATGTTTTACTATTAAAACACAAATAATAAATGTCCTTAACACTGTATACACATTATCTAATACAAATTATGATAAAACATTACAATTAGTTGCAACCATAAATATTTTTATGTCGCGTTAAAGACTAGAATACGTTGAGGATAGAAAGCAGACGTCAATCTGGAGGAACTTGAGATTTCGTTTCTGCTTTTGTTGGCAAAGCGGTGGATTTCTGTTTACCGTTACGCTGTATGTGGCTGCGTGGGCTGCGGCGGCATTTTCGCTCGGTTGGGTTATACAAGATGGCGTCATATGTCAAGAAATGGCGCGAAATGTTGGGCTGTATGCGTGTTAGCGTTTCCCGATGTAGTCGATCATTTGATCTAACTGTTCCTCCTCGTCGTAGAGGTACAAAGACTCCATGCAACCCTTGAAGTAGGGCGTAGTAAAACATTTCGACCTGAAATGATAAATGTACGTTACAATCGGTTCGTAGGTTAGTGAAAGTTGAAAAACTAATGATACTGTTACGAAGTAAGTAACTAAAGATAGTAGAAATAAATCTTCAAACACTACTCAAGAAATGCGAAAGAACATTATGCAGCTAGATGAAACTATTTTAGAAACATTGATTTCTACGCTGGTAGTTGAGAATTTCGAAAATGAGCCCATAGAGAGATACCATAATAGTTAAGATAACGTACAAACAAATATTCCAGCTATAAAAGCATTCAATAAGATACTACCAAATTGGTTCTGGGTTTGTTTTAAATTATTGGCTTTTAAATAACTAAATACCCAATAATTTCCTACAACGTTAGGTACACTTAAATCGTACATAAAAGTATCGTACCGCAAAAAATTAAAATAGCTTATCGATACAACTCCAAAATAAAGATATCTAAAACTAAAGCGGTCCTTATAACTAAACATGCAACTTAAATTAAGAAGTTAGAAATGCAAATATAATCTGTGAATCATAATATCAATCATAGCTAAGAATAACTCAGTGTAAGCTAATCGTCTTTTTATGATTGATATAAAGAAGAAAACTATTAAAAGATTCATGCTGTTAAATTAGGCAATACAATATTATGCTTAAGTCTAATATCTAGTTTTAGCTTAAAAAGATCTACTCTTTTACTTTACAAATAGTAATATTGGTACTTAATTACGTTTCTTTTCAGTCATAGCCTTAATTGTTATGTTCGTAGCAATTTTTTAAATCTGTTAACTACTTTTTAACAATATAAAATGAAATCATCATATTATATTCAGGTATATAAAATTTTGTTAATAAGAAACGTAATTATAACAATTTTTCTAGAATTTTAGTAAAAAGTAGCAAATAGTGTTAGTCAAATAAAGTGCTGAAATACTGGTGCCATGCGGTAAGTTCTTGAAGCATCCTCGAATGTGTAGCCCATAGACAATATCCCGGAAGTGTTACCCAAGCAATCCATAGATAGAGGAGGGTAGACAGAAGTGAATAAGTGCCAATTTGTGTTCCATTCACGCAGTTATATACATTGTTTTTTTTATTACAGTTACATAAAGTAATTACATTTTACAGAAAATCTTCAGAATATGCAATTAATTTCCAGACATTTTTATGTTTTTTTAGCATTTAGATTATGCTAGTCTTGAACGTCTTGAATAACGCAGTATTTTATGAATTTATGTATATTAACAAAGGTGCATATAATACGAAAAAAAACATCTCAGAGCTTTAGATGTTATAGATTTGTGGTTCATAAGTTCTCTATGTTTAATTCGACAAGTTTAAAAGTTTATTTCAAAGTTTAACTGCAGGAACATGGCAATTTGTGCAGAATACAGCCCAGGAAGGAAGGGAGAACGCAATAATTCAAACTCAAAAGTACCTAAATCCCTGGATCCGCCCCGTGTAACTGTTTTATATACGTCTTGAAGAGTTCAAGTTGGTCGGTCTCTTGCAGAACCTCCACGCAGCCCTTGAAGTAATCTGTCGTGAAACAGTCTTTCCTGTGCCCCAACAATCAAATGTTTTAACGTCCATCATTTATACTTAATTACTCTATGTAGGTATAGGGTGTATGTGTTTTTGAGTATACTATAGTATATAGTATATACGATTGGCTGTTGTGTGTGGTGACGTCACAATAAAATGGAAAGATATACATTTTCGCGCCATTAAGCGACCAATTTCATGCTGTGTAACAAACTGATTTATTGATCTGTACAGTGTGCAAAACTCAGGATATAATAACATTTTTGTACAAACTTTTTTAATGGTACAAACTTTACTATAAATATTCCTAAAGTCATATTTGTTGTAGTGTAAATTTCACTGGCTGAAAAACGCCACAATTAAAAAATAAAAAGCATAGACAACAAACCTGCATAGAGTATAGAGCTGGGGTTCCCTAAAGAGGTTGTAGCAGTCGTCACAGATGCGGTCGAGGCGCGCAAAGATGGCGGCATCGTAGACGCCCTTGCACTGCAGGTTGAAGAAGGAGCGACGCGCGACATGGTGCGGAGCGCCCGCGGGCGAAGCCGCCGCCAGCGTAAGGGCTAACAGAGCCGCCACCGCTACTTGCAACGAGCTTAGATGCATCTGAAAATAATGAAAAAACTCCCATGAAAAGGGGCCTTTACCCAGGGCTCATGACATTACTTTGCTGAGAAAATATTTCTACCCCAAAGTGTCAATATCGACCGCTTTGAATTGGGAATCTCTGGTTTACTTGTTGAAAGGTAGAAATGGAACAGATAGATTTGTTGGCTAATAGGAGTTGCAGATATTTTACAATTGGAAACCATCTAAACTTTGTACTTCCATATCAATAAAAAATAAATGAATCATTGCCAAATTTTAAACGATACAGTCTGCGCTCGCACTGTTAAAAGTAACTGTTGATATCCAATTAAAATTAAAACGTTATTGTGAAGGCTGTTAAACAAGGAAACATAAAATCTTAATTGACAACTGAGTTTTGATTGCGTTAATTTAGTTTTATATACGTACCTACGTATTCTTTTTAATTTCCTTTTGTGAAAGTTGAGTGTTTCTGTGCAGATATTCTGATGAAAAATAAGCACAATCCGCTATTTTTTAAATGCAATATTGATCATTTATAAGCTACTTCAAATAAGGCGATAGAATATTGTCATCGCAAGCTTAGTCTAGTAGTCTAGTAATAAACACTAGTCTAGTAGTCTAGTAATAGTTACGACAAATCTTTAAAGGCTAAGATTAGGCGCGCACTAGGCCGCGACACTGCTGCAGCCGAAATATTGGGGAATTCGTGGCTGCAAGAGCGCGGGCTCCCATACAACATAATAATGTTCGCTTTCGCTACCTAGTGCGCGCCTAATCGTATCGTTTATAGAGTGCATGCTTATACTGATTTGCTCAGACTGCAAACGTTTGTCATAATTTTCAATACAAACACTTTATTTCTATCATAAACCACTATTGCGTGTCTGTTTCGAATAGCGGATTATTGCGAAGGCAGTACCTATGGTTTTGCCATAAACGAACCAACTATCAAGTGTAAAGTACCGATGTGATAAAAATTTCTTTTTCTGTAACATCAGAGTTATTTAAAATTAAAAAAATTCTAGACAATAATTCCGCCTATCCTACATCCCACTAGTAAAGGAAATCTTCCGCATTCACTTATAGAGCTCAAAATATTAGTAATATCTATTCACCTATAATGTGCCGCTTGATGTCCTTTCATTAATCAAGGTTTAGGTATATCTTTTCAACGATAATCATAGCAATGATGCAACAAGCACTCATCCTTTATAATAGACAAGATTTTTTCTGTTACAAAAATAGAAAGGAACTTAGTGACGATGTCCGCGAAATAAAGGTCCGCAAAGTGTAGATTAACCGTTAACTTCTATCTATTAACTAGTCTGTGGTAACGATTAAGGAAAATAGCCATAAAGTGTAAATATAGTGGTCCAATCGACAACGCTGGACCACCTACCACCGGTTGAGGTTATTGGATTGAAATGTAAGCGGGCTTTAATAACTTTACTCGCCTCGTTCTAGTATCGGGTAGTTAATGGTGCCTATTTATAATATTAATGCAGCCTCCATTGAAAGTCACACGCCCACCTTACTATGTAGAGCTTTGTATGGGATCAATGTAAAACATTATGCGTTATTATTGTAATAGAACTATGAAATGTAGTGTTGTTATTTGTTGTCTATGACATTTGTTTTGTTACATGCATCCGTCACTTTCACTTTCTTTGATCTAAGTATTTTTTTTTCTATTCCTGAAAATTTTACCTACAAAACAATTTTACATTCATTGGAAGTACGTTTTAGACCAGTTTACAGACTTACCTACCTACTAAATAGTATTTTACAATATTACAATTACTACAATAGTAGAGCCGCATGGAATGAACTACCGCAAAAGAATGCTCTATGATAAAAAATCGCATTAGATCTATACAGAACTCATTTAATGAAGTAATTTCACGCTTGGCTATTATCCGAGGTGGGCGAAGCGCCAAAGTGAGCCCTGGGGCGCGCAAACAAGGCGTGCATCCCTGATTCATGCCTCCACTAAGTAATAAAGTTATTAACTTGATCGAGTTTCGCATGAGAACCGCTCAACAATCTGGTTTACAGTACCGACCAGTTTAAAAATAACTCTGAAACAGTAGTGCGCTGTGTGGTCCGTGGTACGAGGTCCGCAGAATTGGAATATTTTGATCGGAGCCTTGGGAATGAAGACGCCGCATACGTGTCCAATTTGAACTGTGAAGAGCTGACGCGGTAATTAATGTTGAATAAGAAAGTCGTCAATTTCTTGCGCGTATTTTTTTAATTGATTACATTTTTTGAGTAGGTAGGTAGTTTACTAGACAGTATATAGACTTTAAAATGTAATGCACTAAATTCGAAAATCACTTTGTTAATACATGGAATTAGCGTTCGTTAGTGGATAAGTCTTACATGTAGAGTTATATAAAGAGGTAAATAAATATCTGCTAATCGTAATTATTTTATCGATTGAGATTAATCTATCAATGGAATAAAAGTTAATTTCTATATAGCAAGATGATAATAATTTTCTATATACTATGCAATTAAAGATGGAAGTCAATGACCTGTCCTACCCTAGTGTCCCGTTGCAGATGTGAGGAGATAGCGAGTCTGAGAACTGAATCCAAGTCGAGTCCTCAACAAACGGTGTCAACACAATC
>LGAG01000287.1:34841-64310 GCA_001278395.1 Lerema accius | reverse complement strand
AATGATAATTTTCTATATATTTAATTGTATGCAATTAAAGATGGAAGTCAATGACCTGTCCTACCCTAGTGTCCCGTTGCAGATGTGAGTTGATAGCGAGTCTGAGAACTGAATCCAAGTCGAGTCCTCAACAAACGGTGTCAACACAATCACGTGAAAATCCAAATTAGATACAATGTCGAGAGATTCCCAATAAGGCGATTCATCAATTAAACATCAGATTCCACGGTTTCTAAGGAGTGAGCGCTGACCGCCATGCGTGTGTGTGTGTGTGTGTGTAACGTGTCTGTGTGCACGGACGCACTCAAACGCATACTAATTGCGGTCGTCGTGCTAGACTGCTGGACTGCCACCCAAGGCGAGGATAAAATGCGTGCAGCCTTGTGGGATACACTCGTTTTTGCTAAAGAGAATGTGGTTGCAATAATTGGTCCTTCGTGCCGGATAGTTTGTTGCTACTACCCGCCGCGTTTGGCAAAACTCGCACCACTTTGTAAAGGTTTGTTTACAATCGTAGAATTCGAGTTACGTTTGAGTTAGTCAACGATACAACTCGATGGGACTCTTGACAAACTGTGGGAACGGTGCCAATTGCTGACACTTTTATAATACGATGGAAGTCATCGGTTTTTCAACGCTGTCTCGGCTCGTAATTTACAAAAAATCGTATAATTAGAAGCAAAACCGGATACGTTACATATCGAAAACGTATTGCGACGGCCGACATATCATAGTTTCTTGTGATCTCGTTAAATTTGAGTAGATGGACATGACAGGCCATTTGAATGTGCGGATGGTGCGCAATAAACATTTACACTTTATTCTGTTTACAAAAAGCGTACGTTAAGAAGACCAGTTCTAACTGGTCTCCTTTCCCTCGCGATTGCCTAACGAATTGCAAGATTAAGAGATCTTGTTTGAGTGGTTGTCGCGTAGACGAAACGGCACCGACCGGCAATTACGAATGTAATATTAACTTCGGTTACTTCGCACTTCGCTCGATTATTGAAATTTTCCACCAGTCTCCCTATTTGCATGTAATTATTAGGTACTATACCTACATATACATTTACCTTACCTACTATGTAACCAGCTAGGTAAGCTCTTATCTATGTGACCCATTCTGTTATCAGTTAAATATTTACTGTACCTATGTGATCAGAGAAACTGATTATTTTTACATTTGTTTCAGTCGGTCAGGGTTTGAGATGAAATGATTTACACAACTATTTTTAGAATCAAATTAACTGTTATCTTAACTAGCTATTAAATAGTGCAGTATGTTTTACACACTAACTATTTGGTAGTGGGCGTTATTCTAAGTTATTAATATATATTTTGGTTATTAAATATAGTTTTAATAAGACTAATGCATTAACTAAAACTTAGAAATATATTGTTTCAAAACCTCTTTAGCTTAATCCGATTAGATGCTACGAGTAGGTACTTTAGTATCAGATGTATTCATGATTACAAAGTTTTCGATTTACTATTAAAGTGTAAACAACATTTAATATTGATATAAGTGTATAGAGTGGTTAGCACATGAAAATGCGTGATATCCTCTCAATGATAGGATCCAAGATCCTAGAGCCAAGCCTAATAGCAGGACAAGATTGTAACGATGACTCTCCAATCGCTAAATATTCGATCATATTACATCTACTTCACTCTACACACTCTATCCCTACTTCAATCATATAAGTTATAGAGAATATGAGTCAAGCCGGTAAGGCGCAGTCCTTAAACGAGTTTTAAAATAACTTCGGTTATTAACTGCAGTAAATGGGTGTTTTAATTAACACATTTTAATGTCACAATTTTAATTGAAATTATATTGCGGGTGATTAAGCCATTTCGCATAATGGAACGGGCAAAAAGGCTATACCGACTGCGTATTAAGATAAATGTCAAGACTCGACTTTTCCTTTAGACAAAATGTAATATAAAATGTTATATAGCCCCTTAATTATTATTAATTACATGAACTATATAGTTGTTATACTTGTTCTCATTAAAAATATATTTATTTGAATGTGAATGTGTCCTAATACCTTAAAATTTATATAATTTTTGTCTTAATCTTTCCTAAGAAATGTCCTAAGTTTGAATTAGCTTACTCTACCAAAATCCATAGTTATACGTATCAATTAGATAACAATTGACGTTCACGACACGTTCTTTTTCTTTTAATTTGAGGTAACTAGCCATGAGGTCCGTGAACGTAGGCAGAATGTATTCAACCTTTATGGATTCTGCTTCGGAGTTTCTGTAACCCTTCCTACATTAAGATATCGTCTTAAAAACGAATTGTAAGTGAAGTCAAGCTTAAACACGTGTTTTGAAGCATGGCGCACGCTATTTGTAACCAGAGTATGAGTATTGTCGGGATTAAACTAGATGGAATGATTCGCCGACCTCGAGTATCAACCTTTCTGGCATTGTGGCAAGAATAAGCAGATTGTACGTACTAAATTATCATGGTGAAGGTAAGAAATTGGCATAGACAAGGATGAAGTATCTACTCATAAAAAAGGAATTGTATGTAATTGTTTTTTTTTTTAGAAATTGTTTTTAATTTTATTTTTTCTCAGCGTTATGTTGGTGGCAATGAATCCTACACAACAACAGGGAAGCCAATATAGCGAAGAATGGAACATAAACGTGAAACCACAATATGGAGAGATTTTTATTGTGGTGAAATGCTGTGTAAAAATAGTTTATGTCAATTTACAATATCACGTCAATTTTTTTTTCAAAATTATCTTACAAGTAGAATACAAGAAACTTCTAAAAAGCTTTCTTCTATCTCTTCGCAGAACAAAGTCAAATAGAAATACCTAATTATTTTTAAGTTGTATACAATTCTAATCTAGATCAATAGTAAACGCATTCATTTAAAACAGTGTACCTACTAATTATCATAACGAGGTCTTATGTAATGATTGCGTAGTTACACGATAATTAAGCCGTGTAACTGAATAAATTATGGATTTGTATACAAAAAAATGTGTTGGCAGAGGCAATAGGACGTGTGTATTCAAATGAACTCCACACAATAGCAGTTTATCTCACTGATGATTCAGCAGGGTTGCCACTAATAATTTTATTTTTTTATATTATTTAAGTTCACCTTTGGTACCACATGAGGAGTAGTTAAAGGGAATTAATTAACGTTCTGCTACCAAATTTCGCTCAAAAAGATCGCTCTAGATTTTGGGCCCTGGTTTCGATTCTATGCGAGGCAGACATTTGAATTATGAATTTAAAAAAAAATCGGTCTCGGTGTGTGGTTTTTGTCTTCTTGTAAAGTCTTTGTCATCTGATACAGGGAATTCTAGATGATAGCTATCTCGCTAGAGAGTTTAAAATTAACGTGGTGGTTAAATAAAATAATATTGCAAAAGAGTCATCCCTACAGGCAGCCGCCATGGTGGATGCGCGCGCAGCCTTCGGCGACCTCTCGCGGCCTTTGCACGAATTTGCGTTTGCGCGTGATTCATTTCTACTTCCTAGTTTCACTGGGATGCATCTGGTTTAAACTTAAATATTTTTACTACAATACTATCATCATCAGCTATTCCTGTTTATCGTAACAACCGTAATAAGTATGTACGCGTTTTTTTTAAATATATTAATGATGCACCAAAGATCGCGCTCTAAACTACACTGTACTTCAGACTTACTCTGTGGCTTGTACTGTTAAATGACATTAATAACTTCGCTCGGATTACCGTGTCATGTGCAGTTTTCTAGCAGGCCGTCTAAATGTCTACGCGGATCATTCGCCAGTTATTTATATAACATTCCGAAACGGTTAGCCGCGTATCAATTAGAGGCTAGGTCGGTGGCGTGATGACTGCCCGCTACCCGCTCCCCGCTCCGCCAATGAGGAGCAATTAGCCACGTGTGTTATGTAGGTCAACGTGGAATTATAGTCACTAAATGTGACATGTACGATTCTACGTCACTGTTGTACTTGCGAAATTTAAAGTGGTATCGAGTTGTTGACCTGCTTTGAATTCGCTTTCGATTTCCCTTTGGTAGTTATCGATTGTGGATGTTCTGATTTTTTTGGTTGAAATTAGAAATTGATTCTTTTTACTTCAGTTATTTCCATAAAGATTTCGAGTCGTTCAGTACTCGTAAAAGGACTTATTTAGTCTTAGGACCTAATACTTCACATGATGAAAGTCAAAACTTTAACAATTACATTACATTACAAACTAAAATTACATTTCATTAATTTACCACCATCTGATCCTATGCAAATATCGTATTTAACATTCTAGAAATCGTAACATTTTAGATAAGCATTATAGGTAATTTAGAAAACTTGAATTTCGTCGTGAGTGAGTCATTGACTGAGAATGAAAAATCACAGATAATAATTTCGTGACGTAGGTACCTACATCTTTAACGTCATAGGAAAGGGGAATTTCAGCGCCGGTGAGTTGTTTTGTAAATATGAGTCAATGAATCATTTTTATAACACCTCAAATACAGCTTTACGTATACCTAGATTACAGATTTAAAAGTCGCAATTAGTTAGCGAATGTTTTCGCAAATGTTATGTGCAATACTATTCGGCAGACTAAAGTTTTTTTTTTACTAATAGCCGATAGTCAGGTTGTCACTACTAGAATTACATGTCCATGTATCTACAATTTTTTTATGTAATGACAATAGCAAACGTGCTTGCAATATCCGCTGCCGTCCGCGCGTCCTTAGACAGGACTGTATCAGGAACTGTTGGTGGGATACCTAATAGGCTGTTTTAGTTATACAATTTCAAGCAATGCCTACCAAGAAGTATGTGGCAGTCAACTGATTTCTTTATTTCATTATCTTGAATTTGACAAAAAGCTAAGTTTATGTTACGTTTTATTTTTTATTTCATCACTAAATATACCGTTTTTATTATTACATCTAATAGTGTGAGGATAAGTGATATAAATCATAAATTATACGAATTATACATTATCTTGTATTCCGATCACAGCTTATACACATTTCCATATCATTAATGCTATGACGTACAACCTACGACTATGATATTTAAATTGATGAAATTAATATCGGCTGATGAATGAAATGACCTATTCTGAATGGTTCATAAAAAATAGCATTTCCAGTAACGTCATCGCTTTATGTCTGCGTACATTGACTCAATGTACAATCGTCTTGTACGTAATAGTCGCTACTTATTTATTCAGACTATTTTGGTCTGTGGTCATTGGTTCAATTGGTCTGTATTATATTTCATTTAAATTGTACTCGAGACTCCTTTCGTTTTCCTTATATTACGCCGTTTATTGTTACTAATATATGAACCCATTCATTGAAATTTAGAATGAACCTTATCTTCTCGGAAGCACTTCAGTCAGAAGATTTATAAAGCAATTATTCGAATATGCGTGCCAAAGCAGAGAAAAGTTAGAATTTGTGCAATAAACATAGTATTACATTAGATTATCTGCGTATTAGCATGCAGCGGAGGTAAATAATGTTCGATTTGTAACCAACGAACGCGCCGCAGCCGCGCCTCGCAGTCTGCGCGGGCGCAGGGACACCGACAGCCACTACGCACACTGACGCACATTATATATTTACGTAACTACACTTTTTAACATCCTATGTTACGTTTCATTTCGTAGTGCACTGAGGCTGTACGCTTCCATATCATAACTTGCAAAACCAGTATGTGCACATCACTAGGTACATAATTTTTTTCGCTCAGTTATCTGTAGTATGATTTTGGCGGGAAATATTTTTCGTCTGTAAAAAGAAAAAAACTTAGTTTTTTAACCTTGTAATGTCGTGATTTTGCGTTGGCACAAAAAAAAGTAAATATTAAAACTTACAATTTAAATAGGTAATTTTTACTAAATTAATAAATAAAAAAATAGTTACGAGCACCTAGGTTAACGACCTCGAATGAAAATTGATTCTCTCCCAGTCGGAAAAGGCAGTATCATGAATACAAATGATGCAAATACATATCAAGTTATCGTGGGATTCTTGTGCGACGTCCGACACAAGTTTTGCGATCTAGAATATTCTGTTATGGGCTTATGGGTTTTACAGTTAAAGAGCCCTTCGTCGCTTGGTCACTGCTTTTTTAAATTTATTTTTCCTTTTACATAATATCTGAACATCGACTGTATTAGGTCACTAGATATTAAGGATAAAAATTGAATTGGTATGATGAGTATAACTTTATTGTTTGTTGGTTGGTAACAGAGCCCTTGCATTTTAATTATATTCTAGAAATGTATGTATTGGACATCAACCGTCCGTAGTTATATAATTTTTAACACCTGAAAATTATGCCCTAACTGAAACTGGGGGGCAATACGGGGCGTTAAGTTGTAATGTTGATTTTAGAGCCATAGTAGTAAATCGAAGGTAGGTATATTGTGTCCCTCCGTGATTGGCATGCCAAGGTATGCGTAAATTGTCTTTGAATTTGCATCGAACAAGTGCATACGCCTATCATTTAGGTGACTAACGCGCGAGGAATTTAGATTTCCATATGATTGTATGTCAATCATGTGTGATTTTGTTAACAATACATTAAAGTCGCATAAACTGAGCCAGAAAATAATTCTCGCAAACGGATCCAGAGACCACGTTTTATTACCGTATTAACTTACAAATGAGTGCAATTGTTTGCTAAACATAAGGAAATGTTTGTTTGTAAGTACTTTAACTCTACAAAAAGTCGGCGTTCTAGCCAATGAATCATTACATCGGTGACGGAAAGCGTTCCTTAGAAAATTTATTACAACATTTGCTGCCATACATTTCACATTAATTAGAAATACGGCGGCATAAAGCGGTCATGCGGCGTTAAGCTCAGCCAGACTAGATTCAACGAGGTAGTAGCCATAAAAACTTAGGGCAACTATCGGAAAATTGTCGCGACACCTACTCTGCCAGGAAAGCCGCGGAACGTTCTAGATTGTTCGTTTACATAAACGACAACTTATTCATTATATTACGAGCACTTAACTGCCGCAAATACACTTGCAACTTTAAAAGTGTTAATGTCGAAAAGTAAGCTTAACCGGTTTATGAACACAACCCGTAAGATTATGTTATCTACTGGCAAATATCTGGAACACTTTAATATAAATCGTAACTCCTTGAATAATGAACAGCTTTTTACTTTTAATTAAATATCTAATGTAGAGCGTACACGGTCGTCAATACTGTGTTCTATTTTTAGCGCCATTTTTCTAAACATATAATCTATGCGTCATAAAAGACGTGCGCCTTCGCTGCGGGCATGCATAAATCTAATTGACGTGGTCATCAACCATGTAGGCTCCCGTCTCGTTCCCCAGGCCACCCTGAAAACGCCGCATAAAAAAACACACATCTTCTGCGCGGGCATTAATCGCGAGCGTCCAGACCGATACAGATTAAAAAATAAATAAATACATAAATGGCGCTTTGTTGGCAAACGTCAAATTGTGATCGTTGCCGCCGCCGTGGCTATTGCGGCCTTCGCAGGAAGGTCGAAAATTGTGTAGCTATTAATCGATAGGTGTAAATTTATATTGGTCGGTTAAAATAACCAGACGAACTGGTCAGTCTAGTGCCGTTGAACCACACAGGTGGGCCTTGGATTACGAGAGATAAATTTAATACGGCATAATAATAGAGCGCTTACAGATTGACGTTAGTAGGTATACGAGTAGTGTTCATCGGACTGAAACCGAGAGTTACGTGCGACTGTGACGACTGACGGATACGGCACAAACCACACCGTCCATTATGTACCTGTACAATATTGTACTAAGTACATAATAATTAATTAAAACAATTGAAGCTCAGTTTTTGTAGTACGTAAAACCGAGAAGATATTTATGACATATTGTTTTAATCATGCCGGCATAATTGTCAAGCTAAAGGCGGAAACGGCATACAGGAAGCGGACACAGCAATAAACAATTCTTACAGGCATTATGTAAATGATAATTACTACCTACATAATTCTCAGAAATACAAATAAACATGTAAACAGATGTACTCTGAAGTCTGTGAACGATGAATGAAAAATCTCGATTTAAAACTTTAGGTAGATACCTATCCCAGGTTTATATTTTTTCATTATAATTAAAATTATTTTAAGCGTATAATAAGGATATAATAGGTATGTCTGATTCTTCACAAAATACCTCTGGAAATTCAAGTTAATAAATCATTAGGCAAACAGTAATGTGCAATATTGTACACCAATCCTACATGGGACATAATTGTCAACTTAAACTTAAGACAATTCTAGCAAAAAGCATTACAAGTAAATTCGGCAAAATACGCGGGCGTTCTTACAACTGAAGGCGAGTTTCAGATAACCATCAGTTACAATAAATAATGAAAAATAATGAATGAAGTCCCTCCGCGAGCCTTGTATGTTACTTTATGCGTAGTTACATAAACACTCAATAGTCAACAAGTGCATAGCAAGCTCGGAACATGTCTCAGAAAGGAATCTTGAAACACAAACATGTGTTTTCCATACATGCTTTTAATTTTCTGTTCAAGGAAAATGTTTTAGGATTGGTTCTTCGTCGCTTTAAACTGATACTGAGGATACTGATACTGAAGATACTGATACTGAAGAAATTCGTTGAGTTAGTTGTGAAGAATTTCGTAGAACATTGCTTTTATGTTAATATCTGGTAAAAAAATTTGGGACAATTAAAAAGTCAGTACATTTTTTTACGTTGCCTAATAATTTAACTACCTAATTCGTATTTATAGAAACACCGTAAGTACGAGTATTTACAAACGAATTCTGAAAACTTGAATTATTATTGGCCTATTTCCTTATTGTTGTAGGTACATACATTGTTATTAATGTAAAACTTCAGGATATAGGTGACCAGACACAGACGCAATTGTATTTAGGTATATGATTTACCCTAAGTTTAAAATTGGATTATGAATGAACGAATGTTTGTTGCGTAAACTGAAATCACGTTATGGAGGAAACCATCAATAAACAAATTGTAATAAAACATTACGGATTGTCGTAAAACAATGACTTGTGTCTTTTTCTATAAACAGCTCATTGAACTGTTGTAATAAAATAAATTATTTTCAATAATACCTATATAAATGAATGCATTAATTTAGCCTGACTTTGTTTAAGAAAATTAGTATTAAACAGGTGTTATACCTAGCCATTAATCAAAAAATTTAAAATAGGAGTGATTTGACCGCATAATCTTTGAATTATGTACTAGAAGTATAGAAAATATGTAATTATGTACCATTAATATTTATGTGCGCACATTCGCGTCCCTCAGTCCCTGTTATACTGGATTCGAATTTCGAATAGAGATATGTAGAGCGGCTAGTACACGGTTATGGCCTATTATTATAGGTCTATGCATTTTAATTATTTGTTTTGTACCATTATGGTAACTGAAACTTTAAGTGTGTTCGATAACGAACATTAAAAAAAATTATACGATTCGTATGAAGCTTTCACTAGGGTAATAGAAGTAAATTAAATTTTTTAGGTACATTTAATTTTTAAGCTACGTGTCAATTATCACGATAATAATTTAAATTTATAGACTAAAAGAATGTATGTAGCTATGAACCATTCTGGCATAACAATCTGAATAAATTAAAGTAGAAACATCGAAATAAAGTAAAGTTGTTTCAACAACATCTGTGAAAGAAAACTTTTCAATGCACAAGTTTGAGTTGCGAGTATAATGTAAATAAACAAGAAAATGAGCCAAAATCACATCAAAGGACGCACCATGTTACTATAAATTCTGCTAATGTATTTGTGTTTTGAAATTATCCAACCACTTAGCTGTGTATTCTTGTAGCTGTCTTTGAAATGTCAAGAGTACAAAGCTGAGATTTTACTGTCATTTTCTTTTATTTTTGAATTTAATTTGAAATACAGACGGCAATAAATATGATATTTTTTGTATTAGTGTATGTGCGTTGAGTATAAAATAAATAAAATCATATTAGAAGCATAACTAAAAGCAATGTGTTTATTTTAATTTAGGTATTTAGTTTACAGAATATTTTTTAATTAAAATAATCTCATACTGTGATTTTCTCACAATGACACTGAAATCAATTTCAAACCTGCTTGTAATATTTTATAACTATGTATTATGTAATTAAATACGAATTATTTTATCAGACAAGTTCAGAATGAGGTCGGTGGCCCTGCCTAAGTGGTTATATTTTGTGTTAAGTAGCTATTGCATAATTTGTTGACCGAAATAAGTCATGTTAACTTTACATATTCGTAAACTGGGACCGCCCGTAGCGGACAGGTGTTCACTTTACCGGCTTCGATCATCGTCTGGGCGTTTAAAAAAAAACTTATGACCTGATCGCGGCTTGAAGGAGACAATAAATATTAAATAACCATAAACAGTGATAAGAAGTGGAAAGACAATATTAGAAAACCTTTTTTATTAGTCCGGTGACAGTGTTATCTTTATAGGCTCGGAGACGAGCGGAAATGACGCCGGCGCAGAAAAAAGAACTTTGAAACTGCTAAAAGTCAAAGGCGGACTTGGCGGGTAATTTTTTGTTTTTATCAAACCGTCTGGCGGCCAAGTAAACTTGTCAACGCTGTCTGGCCAGTGCCATTAATTTCTTATTTATCACTAAACGAACCCTGAGTCTTCTCGCAAACCTGGCGGTGCTCCAAAGACTCATGTTATCGCCGCGAAATATATTATAATTGAATCTCTCATTCACTTAATCGCCGCCACCCATTCATAATCGCATAATATTCCGGAGACACCACTATCACGATACGAATTTAATATATCGACTTGTTTAATGTAACCATTGGTTTATTGTATTTACGGTTTTCGATTCGACTAAATTAATATGTAGTATTATGTACCATTATGTACCAACAACTAATCGGTACAAAAAAGTGACTTTTCTTAGGTTAGGTAGGTATGTTGACGAATATCTTCTTCTGTCTTGTCATTATATTGTTCGTTACCTCTACACTACCTAACCTAACTACATTTTCAAAAGAAATAATAACAAAAAGGCAATAAATATTATGGCGCCAATTCTAGGTACATAATTATAATTTATACCGGGTAGTATTAGGTTGTTACACAACACGGTCGAGCTACTTGTTGATAAATAAAACGAATAGAGGTACCTACTTCATAATTTATAGCCATTATTAATGTCGTCCGTCGTAACATAGCCATTAATCACATATAATTGTTATGCGGTTTCGATAAACCTACTATTACATCAGACCGTGTGAAAAAATGGCGCCGACGACGCGTGGAAATCAATAAACGTGTAACATAATATTAAATTATAATTTTTGGCAGTTAGACGCTCGTAAATGATTACCGATGATTTGATGATTTATTTATAATTATTTTTAATTTATGCGACGTAAATATAATATTGTACGTCACAGCGAGACAGGATGTAGAGACTTTGATATACGTATAATATAAGTTTTTATTTACATAGTACCTACTGTATAATAAAAGATGATTGATTTTTGTTAATCTTGCAGATATATTAATGATTTTGTTTTTTTTATGTTTATTGTGAGGGGACATCAAACCAATTACCTATTGTTAGTTCATATTCTCGGGTGTCCTTTTTCTTTATAGCTTGTCTAAGGCACTTACGAAACAATGAATTCTGTGTAAAGATTTAATAATGTGTTAAATATTAACTATTGTTGTCTCTTTCAGCCTAGTTCCGTTTTAAGATGTAGATACCTACTCTTCTAAATATAAATCGAGTGTTTTGTTTACGTTCAGACCTCGAGTCCCAGGTTCGATGCCGGTCACCAACGAGGTTACGGCGCTCCGTTACACGGTATATCAATCCATTTTCATCAAGGCTGAATATAATGAAAATCCTTGCAAAGAAAATAAAATGGAGTTTTTCTGGTCAGCTAATTTGCCTATGAAATGGCGAGGTGACAACTAATTTTGTTTTAGTATTATTTTAATTGCCAGCGAAGGCTTTAGTGCTAAAAATGCTTTACAGGTTAAAATGATTTTCATAAAAGAGGTCCTAGTACAAAGTCTTAGGTAATAAAAATGTATCCATCTTACGTCTTTCATGACTTTGTTAATTCCTTTTAAAATTACCATTATGTACTAAATTAAATGTTACTTATTATATTTTATACTATAGATAATGTTACGCTCTTATAAACAACCTAAAAAGTGTTTTGCTCTACATATAACATAATTATTAGTATCCCATTTAAACATAACCACATAAGATGAAAACAGTCATGTCACCTACATAGAGAGTGATAATTTATCTAATCTAATCGATTACTTAATTGTACGTACGTAACAACGTACGTACCGATTTCATATTATTTTGACGAAACAATGAAACTGATTCGTCACGTGATTTATTTTAAGATTATTTCTTAGGCAATTAAAGAACGTTGAGGAACTGATAAGTGACTTATAAAACGTAAGTCTTTGTAGTAGATACTGTGTAAAAAATAAATTTTACAACGATACTTTTTTTTAATCTTTTTTTCTTTTCCTTTCTTTACAGACTATGTACCTACAGTAAAAGAAATTTTATGTTTTTTTTGTTTAAAAAAGTTTAATACCATTTATTATCATACCAAAACTGAAAGTGCAGTCGATACAGACTATTTAGTTATAAGTATTTATTGCTATATGTTAACAAGCGAGAGTCTGGCCGACATATTTTTAGACGTGCGTTTCCGATGACAATTTACAGACGTCCTGTGGGATACGTATTCGTTCTAAATGTATCGCAAATAAATCCTCTTTAATTTGATGCGCGATACTTTCGTCACATTTTTTTAATCTGTTTAAAAAAATACAAAACGGATAAAAATAAAACACACAAATAAATAAAACAAAAGAACCTTCTAACCTTAAAATGTTGGCAGTACTGTGCCAGTTTTGTTTGTTAATCTGTGTTAGTTTTAAAGCAAAAAAGCATAGATAATAGACAATGTGTGCAGTAGTACCAACGGCATACTTGTGATTTCTATCTGCGGATATCAAGTATCGCTAACTTGGTTGGGTGACCCAAATACATGTGCCTCTCGTGTTACAATAACTCTTTGACCGCGGTCTCGACCTTAGTTAATCCGTACCACGCGGTTTCCCAAGTAAAGGACCTCTTCTATTGCTATTTACTCTGTGTATCGTTAAATTTAATGACAGTAACTACATATGAATGCAAGTTCTAATGCCTACATGACTATAAAGAATAACAAATAGTCTAAACAAGAACATGAAAAAACCCATGTTTGATTCGACGTCATACACGTTGACAAGAAAAACCGCGAATCGCCATCTTTAATTTTACATAACCTTAGCTAATTTAAAATAAAAACATCCGGTATCGATGTACTCTGTATTGCTTATAATAATGATAACGATTTGTTATACTAGAATTAGTTTACATTATAGGACACATTTTGTTTATTAGACTACTTTGTTCTCAAGGAAGTTTTCTTCGAAAGCAGGCGAATAACTGTGATGTGATTGAATGTTTAGAATTGCAACGTTGTAGTTGATATTATCGAGGCGGGCTGCGTACTGCCATTTGCCAGTACTGCCACGCCACGCGCTGTACTCGGCTGATTTTCCCCGGCGGGAGTGTGCGTGGATCGAGTTTCACACGCTGCCATCGAGCGCGTGTGTGTGCGTGTGCCGCGGCAGACTTCTTGGCAACGCGCGCCAACCCAGCGTGTAAGGGCTCGTTTATACTACACCGAGCACTAGTTTTTATCACTTATTAATAGCCGCTAATAGTGCATTTACTGTTCCATTGATGGGAAGCTTTATCGCTAAAGCTATGTCCGGTTTTTTGTTTAATGCGGGGTAATTGGCGTTGTCTATGCGCTGAGCTTGAGGAGCCGGTCTTGTGAGAGTACCGACTCGGGTAAAAAGACAGCTATTGTCTCTAAGATATGGTTTAATGGGAGAAGCAATTGGTGTAGACAGATAATGGACGAAGTTAACAGCCGAACCGATTTGGACTCGCCTAAATTCAACGGATACTCAATCTAGCTGACCGAGATAAGTTTGTTGCGCTTAGTATTCCTGGCTGTAAATGAGATTATTACTCTCAGATTTTAATAGTTTTTTTTGACGAATAATTGAAATACTTGTGTAGGTAATAATGTAATAAGTGAGCAGGTTTAAGACTCGCTCTTGCCAGTTACATTAAGAGCACATATAAGTAGGTATGTGTATGTGTGTGTGTGCGGTTGCTACACAACACACGGAGACAAGCCGACGCCTTGCATCGTAGTACTTACAGTATTACACATTGTCCTTTAATTAAAAATAACATTACGTTATCTGATGCAATGTCATGTTATTAATAATCTGTAACTGGCTGAATATGAGTATTACTTTTGCAGGTTTGCATTTTTGTTGTTTAAGAAAAAACTATAAAATAAAAAAGAAATCAAATTGGACAAAAACTCATGAACATTGTTAATGACATTAATAACGAAATTAAATCATTGGTAGTTTATGAAGTTAATTAAGGATTTCAACGTTCCTATAATGACTACGACCACTTATAATTAAGTGGTATGATTGATCATTTGTTAAAAAAATGATAGTGTTTTAATAGAAATATTACATTTTGTGTCGACTTATCAAAATCCTTCGTAATACCTGTATATATCTATAGGTATATAAGAGTCCTTTCTCGAAGGAGGTCAGTTAAAACATTAGGGCGTGGCAAACACACATAAAAAGCGGGCAACACCCGACCATCTAGTTATTAATAAGACATAGTGAAAGGGAGTGACTGGTATCTCAAATTAAATCTCCCGTTGATTTCCTTGAGTACGATTAATTTTGCTACACTTCATAACTCTCTAGATCGCCACGATCGCGGTGCTAACTAGGTTGAACTGGCAACTTTGTGTTAGCCTGTTTTCTATGATTTGTTACTGTGCAAAATTGCAAATTACGCGACTCTTTTTAGGCAGAAAATTCGGATGTCTATATCGCAATATCCGTCTGCATTGGACCTACCTAGACGTGTAATCTTTTGAACATAATTTATGTATGTAAAAAGATCGACTTATGATCCCCTTTGAAGAAATAATTCAGGCATGTATAGGTTAACGATTTGACATAGGGGGTAGAAGTGCAAGGAGCTAAACTTTTTTGTATAATCTGTATTATAAATACATTTCATTTAGGGTATTTAATAAAACCTACATTACCATACAAATTTCGATACACACGTCAGACGGAAAGTCTCTTTGACAAACAGTTAACGCTGAAATTAACATCTACCAGGGTATAATAAGTCTATAGTCATTAATATTACGGTCCAATTTCGACCGCAGATTTAATCGTATATTATAACCTGAAGCACCAATGAACAGGAAAGCGGGAACAGATGTTTCAGAGAGACAATTATAAAATGAATACAGTCAAAACGTGCAGTGGAGTTGGCAAACTGCTCAAGCTATTTTTAATATCGCACATCCGTTTTACGATTAATGTCTTTGAATGGTGATTAATCGTTAGGATTTTCATTCACATATTTAGGTATTTAGGTATGTACTTATTAATGTTAAGATACCCTGATTTTTGGGTCCAAAATAAGTTGTTACGTGAAATTTAACTTGAAAAGTTCATGACTGATGATGTACCTAATTATTGCGTTAAAATTTGTATGGGATGCAGTTTTATTCAGAGGTTTAAGTTGTAGGACAAATTATCGCTCTATTTTGTACAGTGATTAATACTTTAAAATAAAATAGCCACAAGCTTGATTACGAACCATTCTATACTTCTGCAATGGGAATACTATCATCTCTTCAAACAGTATTTGTTTTAGTAATACTATTTCTGTTGCTACGTTATGTTAACTGTGCTATTCCGAATTGAAATGTCACAACAATTACGCAGTCGTATCAGGATTTTACGGTCCTATTTCGTATTCACATTTCAGTAGCTATAAAACTGAGATAGCGCAAGGCCTCAAAACTTTTCATTTAACTTTAAAAAAGCGTTATCACTGCCTTAAAACACATAAGTTATCAGCACCATTAATGCTATGTATTAAACAGGAGGAATTAAAGGTTTCAGAACCTACTTGTAATAAAATGAGAAGGAACACTTTTAACTCTTTCGCAAACCGTACATAATCAAGAGTGTACTTACAGCGTCGCGGGTATCTAAAAGCACAGACTATAAATATATTGCGTATACTTGTTAATTTTCATAATCTGCACTGGACCGGTCGGTGATAAGGCGCTTGTTGTAACACCGGTTATAAACGAGTAGCGATTAATGACAACGAATTTATACTGCAACCTCTGGGTCGGATTTCGGGAAAAAATAGCTTCTCTGGTAAAACTAACTAGGGTTTAACTAAGATTGAACTTAGACACAGCTAAGATAAGAGGTTCTATTAGATTTTGCTATCATTAGGTTTTCAGGATTGCCCCTATATGGTAGCAAATTCAAAGACGGTTTCACGTTTCACGCTCGTTCGTTAGACTTCCCTTTTTAATCCTTAGGATCGACGAGAGGGCGTTAATATGTTATTATCCGTTTATTTGCAGCTCTTTACTGTCTCGGTAAGTCCCTAGCGCTTACAAAAGGGCGCTAATATGTTATCAGCTGTTTTTTTTTTAAATTAAAGGTTTAATCGCTCGTTAGTTTCTCGCTGACGGTGCGAGTGTAAACGAGTGAGGCGGCCGGTCTGCTTACTCCGCTTTGAGTCGCCGCCGAGTCTCGGATCACTGCGATGCATTACGGCGGCCAACAAGCTTTCTATAACCAGATAATATTTAATTTGTAGGGAAATGGAGGATACGCGGCATTGCACGCCGTGGGAAGCGATTACGAATGCCGAAACTGAAGTGTATGTCCATACAACACGTAATATGTACCTACAATCATACTCGTTTCTAACAAAATAAAAAATTTAGTATGTAGCTGAAGCTGTTCCGCAGCAAATTGCGGACATAAAGTCCTTGCTTGCATGACGCTTTATATAGCTATTGACCTATGCTATTTTCTTTGATTTCAAAACGCCTAGAGTAGGTCTTTGAAATAGACATTATCTTTAATGAGTAATTATGAAGATATACAACTGGCTCAACCTGACTTGACACGGTTGGTTTTTTTTCTAATTCAAAAAGCATATTTTAACTTTGTAAAGTTCTCTATAATGCTTCGACAAAACATTACCAATAGATCGGAAGATCTATCGAAGAAGTATGGAACATACTGAATGAATTTTTGTCAGAGTCAAAGCCCTTCATCCTAAGGTTGAGAACTGCTTAAAACAAAAGACTGTTTCATTATCTGACGTCGCACATTTCAACATTGGTTCCTGGTAATCGGAGGTAGCGAAAAGAATGCATCGGACATTCCACGGGCGTGATATTACGAAGTGGGATAGGTCGAAATATCGAATGACAAGCATGGCTCGATCCTCCTACTGTTTCCACGTAATCACGCCACCGGCACTGGGCCACGATTCTGCTAATTTATATGCCTATATCCAGTTTTAATTGTCTATGCTTGTATCTGCGTGTGTACCGTAAAATGATATTGTAAAAATGTATCTACTTGTAAAGAATTGCGAAACTTTTCCTCCGGTTTTTTCCTCCCGGCCGCCCCTTATGGCTTACTTAGGCTTAAATGTATGCCTTATAAAGTCGATGATATGATAGATATTGTCTAATACGATACGAGAATAGCGATAGGATCAGATGCTGATTTTGTAATTAGTTTTAATGTGTCTAAATATAATTTATTTTGCGACGTAATATAATTCAAGGGAGACGTGCTATTTTAAATGTAACTAGAACTTAATTAAAGATTCATTCAAGGATAACGGCGGCAGGCTTAAAAGAGGAAAAGAAATAACGGGTCATTGTACTAACCAAGTCACACGAGTATAATGTTTCTAAATTAATTTTCCTTATTTTAAACATAACTGTTAAAGCTTCATAGAGTTTATGTATGACGCACGCACATTATTAAGATAAAGGAGACATTTTGTAACAGTTAAACAAGTGAATGACAAAATTGTATGACTTCACTCGTTGCTCAGAATGTATCATTGATATCAGTACACAGACTAAAAAATATATAGACTACGCCTTCAGAACAAAAAAGCGTAGTCGAAAAAACATAACGTAAATGACAAATGATAACGTTTCCCGGTACGTTGCTCGGTAGGTTTGCTCTTGGACGTCTGTCGAATCGTAAAAAAAATTACCTATCTTTTTTTGTATTGAGTATCAATATTGTTATATCACAATGGCGATATATTTTCAGATAAGTACGAAGTAGCCTTGTTTACATAATATTCTCATCTTTTCTTTTAAATGATATTTGAAGCTTAAGATTGTAAGTTTTAATAACCTCTACATTACTAAATTAGGTGCTTATACGACTCTAACGCTTATAACAGAGAGACAACATAATAATACTAATTTTAATTCAACTTCCATAAACCCGCCAATAACTTACAAATGTCGAAAAAGGTAGACCTTAATTAAAAGAAAACTCTTAAAAAATCAAATAAATAACCTTAAAATACATATAATTATGTTAATTCATATCAAATCGATTTGTTTTAGTGCCGCGGTGTCATGTTTCTCACAGGTGTGCGCTCGAAATTGATATTAATGTGAAATTAATACTTTATTTGGACGTTTTTAAATTATTATCGAATATTCATAGACATATGATCTTATTTTTTTATGGATTTATGGTGTCTCAACCCTGTGAGTTTTATTGACAGAGATAGAAACTTGTAGAATAGCTGTAAAAAATCAAAAAACTATTTTATGTTTAATGGATAAAGCCGACAATTAATTTCTAACGAATGACGAGATGATAATCTAAGTAGCCATTGTCATTCATTATTACCAACATCTTTGCATCATCGATGTATTTAGATCTCAAAAAATAATACTTACTAATAAAGAAAGCACTATCTCTAGCTCTTTGTCAAATATTATTTAGATGAAATATGGAATATCTTTTAAGTACATAAATATTTGCTTCAACAGGATTCGAATCCAGGAATCTAAGTAGGCACTGTTTATACTTACTTAACAATGTAGTATAATTTATTTTAAATCAACATTATAATATAAGATTTAAGCAGCAACATAATGACAAAACATTATTAAACGTGCAGGGTCATTATTAGCTCGCGTCAGCTTAATACAAACTTGATGTGTTTTTAATTTAAACGTTTCGTAATAATAATAACGAAATCAATTTGTACGGGATTTTACTGTTCCCATATAAGAAAATTTGATACAAATTAAGTATTACATTAAATTAGTTTTAGATTATGAAACATGGTGTAATATTAGATTTGATATTGCACATGTCCATAGACTATGGTGACTTATTATCAAGTGTACTGTTTACTTTTTCGTCAGCTATAAAAAAATATTACTGATTTTTAATCTGGAATTTCTATATGAAAAACATTCTATGCTCTATGGTAGGGTCCGGTCTACACCTGATCGCGTTGATGTCTTTTTCACGGAGTCGTTAGAAATAAGACAAAAATGCTTTATTAATATTTTATAATATTAAATATTATTACCGTTCTCCTTTAAAACAAATATTAAGTTATATGTGATTGTTACACGAGTTGCAAGGCAAAATGGGTCTTACTGAAAATCAGCGAAAGGTTCAATTTCAAAAAGAACAAGCAAATGTCTTCATTTGTTAATTTCCCTTTCTACTTTGGGGATATATTAGTCTTTATGTATACTTAAAACACAATTTTAAAACTAAAACAATTGTAGGTATATGCTCTATACTGATAGTACGTTTAACGACAAACATACGTATTGGATATTGACCATTGTGTGGTAATAGCTGATATACTATCTACTGTACTTATAGCGTCTTTGCGGCTTAAGTAAATATGCCTTTTCATGGTCCAACCATGAATTTTAAGTTCATGAGCCAATTCATACGTAACTAAGTATCGCAGAATAACGTTCGCGAACTAAATGTTTGAAAGTACCTTTCTATTGAACATGTGGATTAATTAGAAATTAATCAAAGCTATAAAGATCATACTTTACTTTCTTCATAAAAACAATGATGCAATTTGAAATACATATTGATTCTGTAACTACACTTTAATCAGAAAGAAAATATAGAGTAGATATTACCCGTAACTTTGATAACTTTAAAACATATTCTGCTTTCAAAATTACATTAGGCGCGAAAAAAAGATGGCGACGTTAACGTCATTCTCATACTTTAAGGCTATGTTTGACATTAGCGTGAAATAAAAAGGGCATTTGACTAGAGGGGGAAGGGGGGGGGGTCTGTCATTAAGGGCTTCAGTCTGACGATAACAGATAACATATCTCAGAACACAGACGAGATCTGCTTATGTCTTCAGATGACAGATACATATCAATTTGAGAGATGATATGATAAATATTACACTGAAGTTGTTATAGTTTATCAATTTTGTCTAAACAATGACGATGAACGATTCGATAGCTTGACGAGTTTATCGAAACAATCTGTTCCACGCCCATTTTTAAGGTTTTGAAGGCTTTTTAAGGTGTTTAGTGGAAATAGTGTTTGTATTTCATAAAGCCGATAGTATGATATGTAGTGTCTATCGAGACTTCAGGAATTACCATTAGATTAGATCAGATACATTGATTACTAATTTGATGGTGAAGTAATTTGGTTTTATTTTATAATGTAATAATATCTATTATTAATTTTTTATGTTCGTTAAATGACGTGTTAGATTCTATGATGAAGAAAATAATTTGAATTTAAGACTGACTGGTAGGTAAGTACCATGACAGAATTTAGTGGGTTACCTTTACATGTAAAAATATTTTTATTTATCATATTACACTTAAAATTAAAGACAAAGTTTAAATTCGAAAATCCTCTTTTCATTTTACTTTTATTTTTATTTAAGTTTGTACCGACGTCTTGTCCCTTGAGGTAAAAAGACTGTGAAAAAAACTGGCAACTTAGCGTGTCCTCATTTCATAGTTTGCTGTAATTAAAACCTGTTAGCTTACGTACTTAGACAACGTTATTTAGGATGAAAATCTCAATAATGTTTAGCTATAAGTAGGTGTAAAGTATTATGTTATGAAGTTCGAATATTTACTCTCAATGATTCATATAGAATTTTCGCATGAACAAGATGATACGACAAATGAAACCGTGTTGTCATCTTGTTAATTGATCTCGCTAAGTGATGTACTCATGTCCAGCTAACCAGATAATGATCCTTCTTGGCAATCATTAGATATGCAATTATTCTACAGATCACATTATTCCTACAAAGATATTTAAGATTAAAGGCGGAGACCGATTCTTTTGAAGTTTTCAAATTTAAGATAAAATTCTCGAGTTATCTGGCGCCAAATTACGCAACAGATAAAATGAAATTTACAGATATTACTAGTAAATTGTATATGATAAAGAAGGAAAAAGATGATGGCGAAATAAATAAAAAATTTTGAGAATTACGGGGACTTAATTTGTTTTTTATAGATAGTAAATTAGTGTTGCTATATTTTAAACGCTGATAGAATTATAAAATAAATACAAAATAAAAATCAACAAGTTATTATTGGCTAGTGGAAAAGTAAACTAAATAGTTTACTTTGAAATGCAAGTTTAAATATTAACGTCAAATATGAAAACAACTAACCCACAGCGAATGGAGTACACTGTCTGTAAGAGACACAGTGAGCGTCGTGGTAGCTGACGTGACTCAGGCGACTCTGAAGAACGGGCAAATGGCTCGTTATCAAGTAATCGTCGGAGGGGTAAATAAACTTTAGTAAACACTGAACTGAACGGTAATGCTGTGACATACTAATCTACCATCTGTCAAAATCGGACACATGAATCGTAGCGCACAGAAACCAACCCGCTATGACAGACAGACGGCACAATACGATGCAGTCGCGCTCCAAACGATCCAGTATCGAGTTTCAGTATCGTACCACCACTACCAGCGCGTCATATCACAAGGCTTTATTAGAAAAAAAGTTTCTACTCACTGTTTATCCGGTAGAGGTACACAAACACTTTCGCGCAAGCGAGCGCAACGAACGAATGGTAGTATACGTGAGAATGGTCACCCGCGAACGTCGGTAGAGGCCGTGCGTGCGTTCTGAGCCGCGTGCGTTCAAAGTTTGAGCTCGACCGGTCGTCGGTTCAAGTATATATGGGGCGGTACGCTGCGATTGGCCGTGTCGCCGCCTGAGTCACGACTACGTCAAAAGTGGAAAGCCTGCAACTTAGTCCTCGTGGAGGCGTGGGTACGGCAGCTCGGCGTTATTGCATGCATGTTAAAATCAATATCGCTGACGTTGCATCGAATCTAATAGCTTTTGTTAGTCGGACATCTATTGGCGCGGATTGGGGGTAAGTTCGCGGATGACGCGATGGAAATCGGCATGACGCTCGTAGCCATGATGCAAGTAGATACGACTCTCTTTTGGGCACCGCATGTTGCGGTTTAGTTTGACTCGTTATGTTGTAATGCGTACATCAGAATGTATTACACATATTACAGACATACTACAGAAGGTAGATGAAAATCTTCCAAAATACGTTTAAAAAATCATAAATACCTATTTATTAATAAATAAAAAAATGCTTCCTAAACATCAATCTCTACATTTATCTACGTAACTTACGAGTACATAACCAACAGGTAAAATATACCGGTAGATATATTTCACCAAAGCAAAATTGCACTTAATATCTCAAGACCTTGTATATATTTTTTCATAATGACTCATAAATAGAGTATGTAGTAGGTAATGCCAAATCCGAAGAATCAATCCGTCTAACTGAAATGCGGGCTTTTCCACTTATACCTGGCCGGTAAGTTATTACAGTATTCAATGTTAATTAAGAGGAATATTTTATACTCCGTACACTTCATACTATGAAATCTTCCATAGCCTTGCAATTATATATCTACATAATTAAATGGTAAAGTAAACGGAAACTACGGAAGTTTAATGTCACTACTTAGAGAAGTATTTTTTCCAATTTTTTCTAGAAAAAAAAACAACACTTCTTCTCTATATGAACTTTAACTATACCAAATGTCGAACCTTACGTGCCTGCTTATTAAGGGGTCCCAAATTGAATCAGGTACCTATTACACATTTTAAATATATTCCGCAGGTTATATTTCAAAACGTTCAAACGCCTAGTGATAGGACTACAAGAGACTTAATGTAATGCTATACGACAGGCCCGCTCCACTAGGTTCCGGATTTATAGGTCTTCCTGCAATTGACTGACACCGTAAGGATTTAACCCTGAACCCTAGAATAGGGTGCAACAAATATGTCAAGTAACATACTATACTTAGGTACTTAATAAACCTGTTGGTGAACCTAGGTACAGCTATCTGCGATTACTTTTTGAGTAGCATCATTTCCAAATGCTTTAACTTGATATATGTTTAATAAAATGTACTTCTATAATGAACTATAAGATTGGTTTTTAAACATGAAACTTATTAAAAAATGAGCTGTGCTTTGTAACTAAAATAAAGTAACCAATAAATACACAGTTAATTATGTTTTTTTTTACATTTCTGTTAAGCTTCTTCATGACATGGCAACAAATTAGTAAAAGTTAATACATGTACGAGGTTGCGGTTTGTTTATACAGACATATAAAGAATATACATACACAGATATAATACATAACATAATATACAGAGATATAAAGAATGTCGGGAGTCATTAATAAAATAGACGTACTAAAGTCATGTGCTAGGATTATTGGGATTACACATTCACTGCAGAAAGACAAGTTTATTAGAATACAAAATGAAAGGAACAAAATATTTATATTTAGTAAACACTGTGTGTAATATGAGATAACGAAACATACCGCGATACGAATATTGTGTATTGTAATCTTATTAAATGGACATGAAATTGAAGGCATATGATCTGTAGATATACACCTGAACTATCTCGAAAATGTAATCAAATCGTGCTCACGTCAAACGTTTAAAGTGCCGATAAGATATGACGATCGATACAGATCTTTCTGGGAAAATTCAAAATTGTTCTGAGATCGATCGATCTTAGATATATGGATGACGTCAATCTATGGTGGCCTACAGGACATAGGTCTCTTTTTATTTTAGGTTTAGAAGTTACTGCACAATGCTCTAGGTGCGGGAAAATTAGTGGCTAACTCAAGTGATGCAAAAATGTACGCCACTTAAAGGCCTACGAAATAGCTTAAGCTGTATTCAATAATAATTGAGAGGACTTAATTTATTTACAGAATTTAATTAATAATAATAACGCTATACACTCATAGCCCCACATTCTCTGTGTCGTGGGTGCCATGGGAAAGACAGAAAGTCACAAATATCTTAGAGCGCATTTACATCAGACGAGCGAATGCTCGTACTATTCCCATTCGTTATTATTTTAGTGTATACAAATAAAAAATATTCTTTTGTATTTCTGTCTCTGTTTCCAGAGATACATGAAAAAGAGTAAGAGATCAAGATAAAATGTTCTTGTTCTAGCTCTAGCTTAGTTCGTTCGGTGTAAATCCACAGCATCGTCGACGTGCAGTCGCAAGCGTGATTCAGAGTCCTTTAAATAATATTTACTATCGCTGTTACTATCTCGTGATAAAACTTTAAACTCATTGTTAGTATTTTAATTCTAAACAAAGAATAGAACAATATTACTTCCAAAACTAAAACTGAAAAGTTACACTACCGGCCAAAATCATTACTTGCCGAAGTCGGTTAAAATTAAGCTATTTTGACGGGTGCCTACGAGTATAGTCCGTTTTCGTAAATAGTCTAGTTTTTAAAACGAAAATATTCATTTTCTAGGCAGCCTTCGCGAATATTTAAGCATATCTGATACTGAACTGAACTGAACTGAACATTACTGGAAGAGTGAGAATAACATGAAAATGTGGGATTTTTTGCAAAAGTTCAGTTTTAAAAAACAAGTTTATTAAATAAATAATGGAATTTATAAATGGAATGCTACATTCGCTATATAAATAAGTTCTCGAAAAGTTAATTTGAGTACCAATAAATAATTAATTCTCAATACTTTTATTCATCATACATACATCGTTACCAAGTACCTACTACGCACAGGGTATTTCCCACACAGAATAAGTGTTGTATTAAAAACTCTAGTTCGTACTTGTCCCAGACAGTACGTGTTACAATTGCAATACTACTGAGCAAGAGGAAAGAAGTAGTAGGTAGTAATCCTACTAATATTATAAATGTGAAAGTTTGTAATGATGTTTGGATGTTTGGATGTTTGGATGTTTGGATGTTTGGATGTTTGGATATTTGGATGTTTGGATGTTTGTCCCTCCTTCACGGTCTAACCGCTGGACGGATTAAGCTGAAACTTGGTACACAGATAGGTTGCATCCAGGAATAGGACATAGGATACATTTTATCCCGATTATAGGTTCCCTTGGGATAAAATCAATATTTTGTTTATCGACTTTTCCGCGGGCGGAGCCGCGGGCATCGTCTAGTTACTAATAATTACCGCCACTATGACGTAATTAAATATTTGACCGGTTAGAAATGTCATGGCTTTAGAAATCACGTGGTAACGTAGCTCTAGGAAAGACGTCCATACCTATACGGTGTAAAACTACTTCGGCTCCAACTCGATTAGTGTTACAGTTAGCGATTAATAGCTTAAAGACAGAATGATCGCATTCAAATTCACGCGTTAAAGTTCGCTATATTAACGGAGTTGTTACGACGTCTACAAATCCGCCGGAATAATTGCTTTGCGTCATGTTTTAGAGCGTGTAAGGTGGCATTAGATTCGTCTTGATTATAAGAGTGACAATGGCATAGAAGAAAAAATATGTAAACTGAGACTTCGGAACAAATGAGCGTAGTAGTAAAAAACAACGTACTTATCAAATGATAATGTTTCCCGGTACCTACATTTGCTTGACAGGCCGTGCTCTGTGACATACGAGTACGTCAAATCGTAAGAAAAAGAAAAAAAAATACTTAATTTTTTGTACTGAATACTGATTTTTTTATGATTACGGAACCCCTAATCCCCCAAAAAAATGTGTAGTCCCCAAATCAGTAGCTAGAGTTCAGTGCAAGCGAATGATACGCACTTTGATCTGATGAATGATAATAATTTTCATTCAATCGAAAAACGTTTCGAAGTCCATTCGAAAAAACACAAAATACACAACCAAAAGTAACCAGTTAATAAGTAAATCCTTGAGTTTTATCATGCGGCTCTCTCTGTGTTTCAACTATTTGTTTATTCTTATTACGATTATGTGGTAGATAACATTATTTACAAAAATCTTCGTCACAATCAGCTGACTGAATGTAAGCGGAGTCACTGTTTACTGTTTGTTTCTATCTATTACATCTACATAATGTTTTATGAAGGTTTTACTGTTAATTATAGTTGAGATCAAAGGGGGAGGGGGGGTTTCCTTTGGTCATTTGAAGGTTAGTAGTTATAGTCAAGGATCTAAGGTTCATTTTTATCACTATCAAGCAAATATTTCGAGGGCAGCTTTATTTTGATGAGCCGCCTACCTACTGTACCGATTCTTGATTTTGGTTGGTAAGTAAAGAAGATAAGAAGAACAAAATATGATCATTTGACGATTCTCAAAAAAGTATTTCTAACTAGGTAATTTTTATTACATCTCTAGCTAGATATTAATGTAAATTCAGAAATATATTTGTCCCACAAATTGTATGGTTTCATTGATAGTTTCCAACATTATGTGGTAATAATGAGCTAAAGAAAAAATACTCAGAACTGTTTTTTTTTCAACTAACATTATTTTTTTAACCGACTTCTAAAAAAAGGAGGAGGTTCTTAATTCGGCCGGTATATTTAATTTAACAGCCACGTTGTCCTACTATTGTTTATTGCAGTACAAAAGAAGTGACCAAATTTTAGGCTATCATTGATATCTTATTGAAAACAAACACGCAAAATCAAGTTTCAAATTAAAAAGATATGCATAAGAAACGTCCTCATATGGACAAGGAAATCTTAGTAAGGAAGCGATGTTTTAATCTACATCTAAACATACAGATGGAAATGTTTCACAAATAACATTATGTGTACAAATGTATGTCATGTGTTTATAAAAAATACAGACGTGGAAATTTTAGTTATTTAGTCCCAACTACGACTAGTATTAGTAAATATGGAAGTACTTCCCATAATAGATTTATTTACCTAGATATTATGCATTCCATTGATGTTTATTTCCACTAAAAAATAGGAAGGAAGTTGCAGAAGGAGGAAGTATTCTTATATAGACATTTTTATTGTTTTCTATTTTCACAAATACGTACCTATGTTTTATTTTTTCTAGAAAATAACTTTGGTATTGATTATAACATTAGCTTTTAAATAACTCTAATAGCTCTCAGGTCATTTGCAGTTTTTCCAACTATGATCCTAAACCATACTCGGTCCCTCTAAAATACACCATATTTTTTGTATTAAAATTAATTCCTCTATTTATGAGGAATTCAATGTCAAACACATGCGCCAAAACATTACACATATGTTAACATAATATGTTCAGTTTTAACGCAGTAGTTTTCACAAGTAAACTCTAGCTCGGCAACTCATAACTAGCTAGCTGGGTACGTAGTTAGGTAGATAGAATTCCAGCAAGTATCGCGTCAAGTCGATCATGTAAACATGACACCAACCAGTCGTTGGCATCAACCATGAAGACAGCTTGGCGGCACCGACTGCCGAGCGAGCTACGGTTGCCATGAACCGTCGCCAACACGGACACTTCGGGACTAAACATGACTTAAAAAGATTACTTTTAATGTAGAAATTGCTATAGCTAGATGCTTTTATGTAATTTTCAGTTATAATAGAAAACATACAAATTTTGCGATGTATATTGGAGTTGTCAATATACTTGAGAGTAGTTGAGAGAACCATCTAAACTATTAAAATTATTGTAAGGTTGTCACAGCAAAAATTGTTGAAAGTGATGCAAAATTACTAAAGGTACTTACCTACTCAAAAATTTGAATCTTGGAATACCTGATATAGAAAAATATATTGCAAAACAACCTCTCCCCGGTCTTCTAGTAATTTTTTTTTCTGATAAATCGACAAATGGAAAAGCCCACAAATTCATCCACAGATGGCGACACTTGTCACCTCGCATCACGTGACTATATTAGCCACATCACACACCCAATTGGGACACTTGGCATACGATGCCATGTGAGCCAGTAGCTACAATAATTTGCATCATAAGCATCGTTCAAGGAGTCATTGTACGCGCGGCATCTAGTTAACATAAACTGTGGCATAAACTTGTCAATACAATCCTGTTGTAATGCGCGAGGGAGTTTTGGAAATTCGGTATATTGAGAACTTTCCGATATCTTGAATGGACTTCTCATAAGTCCAGTTAGCTGGTCGACTTTACTTTACTATGAGCTTGTCTATTGGACTCTAGTACTGTTTAAAGCCGCTAATAGAGCCTTTATAACCGTTATAATAGAGTTTGTAGAGTCAGATTGTAGAGCCAGATTTAAAAGTGTAGGCTTGGTTCTTGATAAGATTTTGAAAACTACTTTAATAGATACTTGGTTAGTATTGTAGATCCTGTTAGAGGAAGGTTTAATGAGAATATTAGTAGTCGTTAATTTGTTAGTTAACTGTGTTAATCTGAAGGCGACAATCAATCCAGTTTCATAGCATAATACTAGTATTTGCTCTTCACGCCTCGTTCGTTCCGTTATGTCGCTATTTCGATCGATAAGGCATCGTGTATCTCGTATTTCATGTACTGGCTATTAATAATCTTTATTTAAGTACTTACGAGTATAATGTCTTTTAAAATGAATCAGGACAATGAAACAAATCATTACAACTTGATATGTTATCTGATTTTAGTTTACTTTTAATAAGTAGATAAGACGATGTGGATGGACCTTCACTTTGGGGTCAGTTTTGACCCCCGCACTTTAGTAAATAAAGCTCTTACTTATTTTTACTTACATTTATTTAAAATTGGGCAAAGATAATCTGCTCCCGCCTTACTAATACTTACTTACGTAATACTTGAATGCCGTCAAAATCATTATGCTTCAATATAGGCATTTTAAAATAGTCCTTATTTAAGACACGTCGGCAACTTGACACTTAGTTCCTGAATTGAAATACCCTTCAGTTCTATTCAATTGAAACTGGGCCTTGATTCTGCTAATTTAATTTATAATGAATACTTAAATTAAATTGCCATTGTGTTTTGGCTTAAAAAAATGTTTTATCATATTTCGCATCTTAATAACCTTCTTTAAGACCGATAGGGCAGGTCTTATTAAAATTACACCGGAAAATACGTCATTGTATACTTAAAATAATAT
>LGAG01000287.1:8642-22090 GCA_001278395.1 Lerema accius | reverse complement strand
ACCCATATACAGACATAAATAATTACATTTTTATTATAATGTATTGAATATAAAATAGATTGTAGTTCATGTTTAATTGATACACATTATGTAAACATGAATTGTCTGTCATGTTATGTCAAAATTACCTATATGCGATTAATATAATTTACTAGCTGACCCGGCAAACTTCATACCGCCTCGGAATCAATAAAAAAACTGATCATTTTTTTTATAATTTACTCACCTTTTAAATCGTCCCTAGAAGACAAATAATTAAAAACGAAAATTAGCCAAATCGGTTCAGCCGTTTTCGAGTTTTAGCGAGACTCACGAACATAAGAAGATATGCCATACAAAATGTGTCAGGAATTATTAGGGTAGGAAAGTATATTTAAAGTCCTACACGAAGTCACGGTGTCCATGAGCGAAAAGGGATGGTGGTATTGCCAACTCATTTGCTATTCTCATTAAAAATATAAAGGTCTACGTTTTGTAAACCAGTTTAAGTTACGCATTTCAAGGCGAAATCAGTATAGTTAACTATAAGTAATAATTAATTTAATAACAACTTTATTACGAATCAATCAAGATGATTGACAGTGGGTAAAGCGGACTATTACTTCCCCAGACCGAGTAAATATCAAGGAAAATATACTTCTCAGAAACCGTCCTAGTTAATAATAGTTAAGAAAAAATAGACTTGACTCATGAGAACATAAAATACCCGAGATTTTAAACGTCAGAATGATTTATTAGCTACCGTTACATTTACTAAAGACCAAAGTACAAAGGGTAGCAACTTATACTCATATACACTTTTAATATCGACTCGACCGCAAACTCGCAGCTTTTTACTTTTACAACACTTTCGTTTTTAACCGATAGATAGATTTAATCGATAGATATAATGTAAAATACTTAGGGCGCATATACATGAGACGAGCAAATGCTCATTCTATTCCCATTCGATTAAATAATTTTAGTGTAAACAAACGCAGAGTATTATTTCGTAGTTCTGTCTCTGTCTACAGAGATACATCAAAAAGAGTAAGATATCAAGAACGAATGCTCTTGTTTCTAGCTCTAGCTCTTCGTTCGATTGGAGTAAATCCACACTTAGTCAAGTGTAAATGAACCAATGTTCTAAATCCACATTATTTATTATTACCTGACTGTTAAGGAAAAAAAAACAAAAAAGCAAAAATATCTTTTGGGGTTTGGGGGCTTCTTAATAAAAAAAAAAGTATAGCCTATTTCCCTCTCAGAATAGAGACGAATCCAATAACACAACGACACCTCACATGTTGTACTACAACAAACCATTTGGGGTGTAAATCGTGTCATAAAAATGAACATACGTTCAAAAATCATTACCCTGCTTTTGGCGTAGTCGGCTAATAAAGATTACTAACGACAAATAAATAAGCACTAACTTCCGTGGTCCCTACACTAACGAATTAACGACAACTAATATTCTCATTAACATCTATTACTAACTGAATAACCAACTATTATAACAGTCCCCCGTTAGTCCTACTCGAAGTTTGTTACGATGTTCATGGGCGGCAGGGGTTGTTGGCACTGTCAGCTCGTTTGCTATCTTAAAACCATTAAAAAACATCCTACCTCTAATAATCTAATTATTTTCCGGTCCAACAGTCATTTTCCGCCTCAGCCTTCTGTACGTAGGTTTTATTTCTAGGTAATAAATAAGTACCTAAACCCATTAAGAGTGAGGTCTTTTAATATCTGTATTGTTACGAAGGTTCTACTACACCACCTGAGGCCCGTTGCAAATTAATTAAATAGGGCCACAGTATAAATACTTATTTTAATTAAACATCTAATAAATAAAAAAAAATAAAAGTTCAGTAGGTACGAGTATGGTTTCGAGCCATAGTTGAACCCGGCAGGTGGTGCTGATATCGAGAGACTTCAAGGGACCAGCCAAACTAAGAGTTATTAAAACGCCGCCATAGCAAAAGTTATTCGATATGATGCGCATTTAGTAAAGGGACATGAAAATTGAAAGTCAAGAGTTCTTGATGTGGAAACCTGACAAATTATGTGGTACGTCTGCCCGGATATCTGGTAGGCTATACATTTTTTGTCTCCTCTTATACTCTCTTCTACATTCATACTCCTCTTATACATTCATGTTACGAGATGGTTGTGTGGTCATTGACCTTCAAAATAAGTAGGTAAGCAGAGATTAAAATTTTTATTTTAATGAGCGTGAGTATTTTATTGCTCAAAATTATATAAAACACGAAAGAGGGTTTTGCCCGCGGAAACACTTTTTATTGTGGTTTCCTCTGACTCAGTCAAATTGTAGGTTCTATTTTTAGTTAAAAAGTTATTCATGGTAAGGAAAGACGTTACCTTTTTTATTTTGAATGAATAAGTGTGAAATTATTTACGAAGCTTTTTTTAATGTTACTCGTAACGCCATCTGTAGTGAAATTTGTAAACATGTCATTAAACGCGATTATAAACATTCGTTAAGTGAGCTATTAGTTCCTAAGACGAAATAAATGTTTTGAATTTGAATTTCAATTCTACATCGATTGACCGTATTTCCTTTAACCGATACAACCACGACATCAACAGCAGCTAACAGAGGCATAATTGTATGAAAATGTCGTAGACTGTCGTCAAGTTACACACCATACAAAGAATTTTCGTAAAAATGTAGCCTGTCACTCAGTAACAACGAAGTATATAAATTAAAATATAATTAATATAAATTAACTTTGCAAAAAACACTAATACTTTTTCTAATTTCGTTGAATGTTCCTGCATCTCTACAATGTTTAAAACCATCGTTTAATACTGCGGTTATTATTAACTATTGTTCTACACTGTTCTAAATTGTTCTATACCTGAAACTTTACCTACTACTCGTATGTGAATTACTCTCGTTTGTCTATATTCAGTTAAATTTCACCATAATTTGATCAAATTGAGAAATGCCGCGCATGTAATGATCACTTCCTATTATAAACTAGGTAAGCTAAACGATGACGTCCATCATCTAACTAGCTATATAATTTTAAAATATCATGCTGACAAAACATGTGACTCATGAATCCATGAAACATCTTAAACTGTTAATAACTTAGACAATTATACAACCCTGTGCTGTAAAAAAGTTAATTTTCTACATTGTTTAACTATTGCCACCGATCCAATTTGGGTTGACTAGACGAAGTTAATCAACTGCCTACACTTACAAGGTATCCCTAAATTGCTGATGAAAATATTAATTGGAAAATTAATAGCTTCAAAACGTCAAGTTGACCTACTGGTCACGTGTAACATTGGTTTTATATAACTTTTGTAGGAATTCGTTTTAGGGTTCTGTAGATAGGTATATACCCCAACCATTAAATTGCTTGAGATCGTTTGCATGTCCAGTAAATAGGTACCTACGTATGTATTACACCCCTATTTTTTTGGAGACAACAATGCAAAATTTTGACACGTCATACGAAAATTTTGACACATCATAAGAATTTCGACACGTCATACGAACAAACTCCGTATCTACCACTTGAAAGGTTTTCGATTGTATAATTTTCATGATGACGTCACGGCGGTGATTTTAATTAGATATTTATTTTAATATTGGCTTCTAACTAGAAACACTCAAATTGAAAATTAATCATTGATTATTTATATTTAAACGCCAAATGGTTTCTTTTTGTTATTATGTAAAAGCTTTCTCGTAACAGCGATTATGCTGCCCTACTGTAGGTACGGAATTCTACCGATTCCAAGTCTTACAAATTTCACCAGCTTTAAAAGTGATTGATTGATTGTGTCATTAAATGAGATCTCACGTTTTACGCCAAAACGTTAAAGGTGACTTCGTGACCTTACCCGTGTAATGAAAAATGTTTAATAACGGGGTTTGATAATAAATCCCAAAAGTCTAAGCCTAGAAATTGGCAGGTAAAATTTATTTTTTCCCACTTTCCATCTGGTGGGATAAGAATATGATTAAGAGTCGAACAGCTTACGTACCCACATTGAATTGTATTCAAGTGCTAAGTGATTTATTAACAAAAATAACTATACGATATGCTCCGCTGTATCGGTACTCAATGTTGAACGCCAAGACTCAATTTATACTAAAGTTGTAAGTGCATCGCCGGTTGAAAAAATTAAGAATCCTTGGTATGTATAATAAATAAGTACCTACATTAAAATATTTCGTGTAACCATCAACTATAAATAGCGAATGCCATTCCATAAAATCTTGATACAAATACAAAGACTTGACTCATACCTTTCAGGATACGTTAAAATTCGTCGAAAAACCGCATAAATTATTTATCTTATTCATATCGCCGCTAATAGCCCAAGTAGCTAATGAAAAACTAACAATATGACAAATCTAAATTTATTGGAAGGTATTTTACTTACCTATCTATCGAAGAGGACACTAAATAGTACACACACACACAGATTTATGGAGGCGTTATGATGCATCCATGTTGCGTTACGATTAATCCATTAAAAATGAAAAGGGACAGAAGAAGGTGGTAATTTGAGTAAACTGTAATTCCTTTTTTAAATTCTCTTCTTGAAATTTACTTTTTTAATTAATAAATCAATGGCCTAAAAAATAGGGTGCCAGTGTCAGCTCACATAATTTCTGAGAACTAATTTTGTACCAACCCATTACTAATGCAACAAATAATATTTTACGAACAGGCTACAACACCTTAATTTTATATTTTACTAGGCTTAATTTTTTTTTTGTTATGAAGCTAAGTATAATAATGTAGACAATATCATTTTTTTTAACCGACTTCAAAAAAGAAGGAGGTTATTGTATACAGTATGTAATATTACTGAAACTACGAAACTTTCACACAGGATTACCTAGAAAGGCTTTCTAAACAAATATACGAAATTTCATAGATGTATAGTGTGTATGTTTGTTTGTTTGTCCAAGCCACAGAGCAAAGAATGTATCTCTTCTTACTTCCGTGGTCCAAGCGTAGCTCCGAAGCTACTTGTCAGATTTGGACCGTTGTTTTTTATTCGATTATACTCTATGGTGGTGGTTAGTAAAACAACACCGACCTCAAAAGAAATTCGACAAAGACATTATCCGTTATTTCGTACTTATCAATTACTTTTTTTTAAGTTTTTTTTTTATTAAAGACATTACATACATTTTTTAATTTTATTTTATAAAATGTCTTTAAATATTTGGAGTTTGAAGCTTCGAAGAAAAAAGTTTGAAACGTTAAATAACTAAATACTGCCATCTATCCGTGACAGCATAAACTAAATGTCACGATAGCATGCTTCGTTTGACATTACTTTGACATATGAATGAAATGGATTACGAGGAAGAGCAAAACAAACAAAACAGTCGTTCACACGAAGAGTACACGATAATAAATACATGTATACTTGCAACAAAGTTCAACAGCTGATAATGTCAGGTCGAAATAGTTATTATATTTAACAATGTCTACATATTACTGCAATAAAAATATAAAGACAAACGGTTACAGTGCTAATGTGGTCCTTGTCTGAGCGTGACACAGTGCAGTGGTTTTTAGTTTTGATATTGTGAACTAACCTCAAAACAAAACAAACTAAAAGGTAAATATTAAGCTGCCAGTATTACACAATATTATTTTTAGTTATTCAATAATTTTACTTGAATACTCGATTCCAAAGTGAGGTTACCTAAGTATTGTAATTTAATATTCCCACTGATTATAATATTCAAACTTATCTATGCCTAACCTACTAATTACCTCTGAACGTAATTAATTCATGTTATTATTTATACTTACTAACACAATTATAACGACCCGTTGAAGTTGTTTGCCTTTTGAATAGATTATAAATAAATTCAAGGATTCATTTACATTTTCAGAGTTACGTAAGATCTTTAATTTTTATTTTATTTACGAATTCTTATTTAGGATACAAAGAACTACTGCTTCTAAACTAGCTTGTGTTTACAGTTTTTTTTCCATTTTTTTATCCTAAGATTTTAGAATTCGTTATTTTTTTTAATTATTATGGCGCCCATAAATTTACAAAATTATGGGACAAATTATAATTTAAAATCTGGCTATTATAGACTATTATAATAAAACTTTTCAAATAATGTTTAAAACTCAAGAATATTTTTTGCCACTAAAAATATAAATATTGATTATAATAATACTGCAAGATTTTATTGTGGATTAGCCTCTATTAATCTTACAATGATAACGTAATCGGTAAGATTTCTTGCGATCTGATACTTAACGGCGACAATTCGAAGACAAGTCTTTACATTACCAAGGAGTTGTGCTATAAAAAAAACTGGCCTCATGACAAACTTTAACAAGGCACTTGGTTCCAAGTCACGACTACAAATTTGACTGCTCATTAAATTTAATTTATCACACTTTGTACTAATGACTTCTGAAATGCGCTTACCTAAAACGTTATCGCATCAAGCAAATGGAACTATGCGTCTGACTCGAAGGTGGAGACAGCGAAAGTGATTTCTTTTTCTTCACACTGGATGCCAGACGTCGAAACGCAGGCATATCCGTTTCAAAGCACACCACCGTCAGTATTCTCTTACAACACAAAATCAACACTGCATCCTCAACACGTTACGATAGTTACAGCGAAAGTCAGTTCGTTATCGTTTTCGATATTCACACGGACTCATCGTTCATAACCGACGGGTGTCGGTCGTCGCCGAAATGCCAGTCCAGACCGGAGGCTCACGACTAGTCCCACGCGAGGATGTAGTCAATGAGGAATGTGATTACAAAAACGATTATGACGAGAACGTAAATGAGCAACGCTGGAAATCTTGATTCTGTAAGAGAACGCAGTCCGAAGCGCACAGGAGCGAGAGAAACGGACTCTTAGCATTGACTGGACTGCGCCTGGGCCGTACAGGATGCGACCCATTAGGCAAAAGACCGTCCATTATTGTATTGTCGTGGGCTTATCGTAACACTCGTGTCTTCTCAAATTGTTAGGAGCAATAAACGTGTGAGTAGCATAAGAAATTTTGGTAACCAGAGTTTTGGCTTACGGTAAAGGTGCGTGGCATAGTGTCGTAAGCACGAGGTACGCACTATTTCTGATGGGGAAACTTGCTTTTTTATTCTCAATTAAAAAGATAAATGACACAGTTGTAAGATTAGTAGATTATACAAGTTGAGTCATTAATATACTTTCAAAACAAATGAAAAACGAAAACACTGGGAGGCCTCAATAAAGGGATTGACCGGATTCAGGGTTAGTCACACTCGTTTGTTCAATTGGATAGTTAAGTACCCGAAGCTCTGAAGCCGACCGTTTCCGTCGTTGGTTCACACAGGAACCTATGGGAACGAATAACTGGAGTCAGGAAGGGATGACATGTCTGTTTGATTCTAATATTGACGCTTCCTCGCTTAACCTCGAGATGTTGGTGTTGTTTACAGAGACTAATGTGATAAGAAACGCCATTAGTTCAAATGACAGTTCCCGTAATGTGATATTTTGAAACTGTGTTGCACCAAATAAGTCTGGTTCGATCGAGTTTTATTAACGAGAGGAGAGGTTGAAGTGATAACTCAGTAATAGCTGTCGGTCAAGCATTGGGATCGGAAGCTCGAAGGATCGCATGATTGCTTACGACCGAATTTATACAAGGATGATTGCAACGATGTTGTAAGGTCAGCTGATTGGTTAAAAGTGCGAGTCTTACGGTGAGATTGCTAAATTTAGGTTACAAACATTGAGATTGATGAACTTTTAACGAAAATCTATTCTTTATATAACGACGCTTATACACAGAAACCCACACTAGTTCCCAAGCATATAAAGGACCTTGCACCTTCCTCCTACGTATCTATAGTTAATTAAGGTTACCTAAATACCTTAGTTAATGATCGGCTAAGCCGAGCGAACAACACAGAAATACAGACTACTTTAAAGTCGGAATGTTTTTGGATTTAAACCTTTTTGGAGATAAATTGACAATATTCTAATATAGGTAATTTGTAAGTACTCGTAATTTAGATAGTTAAATAATTTGATATAATATAAAGTAACTTCCAATAATTCCAGCATCTTGATAAAGGCGTGCCGGTCACACCATTGACTTCGACCAATCGTGATCGAGCACACGCCTTTCTTTTTAGTTTTCCTTAATGAGTGACATCATTGCATAGTTTAAAAAGGCGCAACATAATGAAATAGAAAATTTAATTTGGAATAGGTCATAACAGGAAATAATTTTTAATTTATTAAAAAAACTGGGAGAAATCCATAATTCTAGAGAAAGTACTATTCAAATAAAAACAGTAATTGGTTCACGTAAGTTTTACAGAGGTACAAGCCACGATCCACGATCTTCATGATCAAAATATAGTCGTCATCATAAATAGTTGCAACACCGTAACAGAAAGTTGTTAATATAAAGTTAAAGAGTAGTGTCGGTGATTATACAATCGTCGTTTATTTATCTATGTCCAGGATACAGAAACTATTAGTCGGAGCGCAGGTGTGTACCGATCGAGAAAAACTTACCAATCGAAGCCGGTATGTAGACCCTTCACCCACTAGAACGTCGGTAGTGAGGAATTACATGACAATTTAATAACAGCTCGGTCGCATTCCTTTTTCTTAGAATTAATATTGCTGTAAGCCTTGTAACAAATTACATTAGCGATTAGAAACAGGAAAAAGAGAAATCTCGCCGTTTCGATATATTTACGGTCGGATTGGTGAACTGGTGAAGCAACAGTTTTAATCGATAAGATTAAATGAAAGCGATGGTTAATTTATTTATCTAAGTTGGCAATTTCGATCATCATCCAGATATGAACTGATATCGCCTTCAGGTTTTTAGTTTTGTGACGCTTCAATGTCTAATGCGAATACTTTCTTCGGTACGAAAAAAAACTTTATCGTACAAATTGCATAAAATCTAACAGTGATAATATCATATAACACATTACATTCTAAATTAATATTATTAAACCACTTCTCTAATCATTGAGTTGCATAGAACTATTAAATTTGTTACTGCAGCACAAACCAACAATCAGTGTGACACCGAAGAAGTTGGTTTAAATAGCTTTAAAGACGGACTAACCTTCATAAACCGTTTAAACTGTTACATAAATAATAGTAGCAATTCCAGTGATTTATCTGAGGAATACAGTGACCCACTGCTTGGAGTCCGACGAGAAACAGCGTCGTTGATTGATAAGGTCCGAGTGCATTGTTTACTATAGGAATTTGCCATAGCCGACTGGACTACACAATCATGTTATTAAGTTGTTATACAACTCATTTCGAGCATCTATTTTATTAATTACATTCTTGTTATAAAGTTTTAAGTGTCTTTATTTCTGTAAACTAAAAAGGTAGTTCAAAGTCTCAGAATTTACAAAGTCTCGACAAAACCAATCGGTCTGTATCTAAATAATTTAGATTAGTGTTTAAACCATTTTTCTGTGAATCTTTATTATCTATGTGTAATTTCAAATGTATATCAATGAATTATAGTTATGGATTGTAACATTATCAGTTGTTTATATAACAAGATAAGTACATAATATCTAGATAAGGCATCATTACATACATTCTATCCTAAGTTATCTAATAATAATCTTAGAGCATATCACACTAGTACCTAATGCCCATTTTCAACATGAGATAGCTATTATTACATTATTAAAAATAATAATAATCACCTGCTTTTAATTTAATATTACGTAAGTGTAGTGATAGCAACTCTGTTACAGTATCATTGCGTAATAATTATAATTAATAATAATAAATAAATTATTATTTTACAGTATTGCTATGACCTTCAAAACTATCATATTACACTTATAACAATTCAACGGATGGTGCAACTGCAGACATTGTTACCGTTTCATTTGACTTTTTGTTATTAATAGAAGTGTGAATGAATTTAACTTCGTATGTTAAAGATCTTGGGTTTTTGACCGGTCATCTGAGGATATTTATCCTATTAGTTTCGTAGATAAACGCTCATATAATATGTTTTGTTTACGAAACTTGACTCGATGTTTCAATTCTCTGAAATTTATTTTAACTCGAATACTATTCGTTTTAAATTTTATTGTTTGGTCATAAAAATTTGAGATACTAAATCAGTCCTTGAGTTGAGGAAGTCATCTTTAACAAAATGTTTAAAAAATATAAAGCGTACAGAAAGAACAGTTTTAAAACGTTAAGAAAGAAAACAATATTTTCAATTCTTAGAAAATATTTTTTACTTCGATTTAATAAAAGAAATATTTAATATTTAATACGATGTCAAAATATTTAGTCCTTATCATGTCCGAAATTATTTTTCTTTATGGTCACAAATTAGTTACCTACTGTATTTATATTTACATTACGTGACAGGACTGGTTTATTAAATTCGAATGTATATTACAACCTTCGATAGCTCAGTTGGTAGAGCGGTGGACTGTAGTGGTTTGGAATCGAAGTCATCCATAGGTCGCTGGTTCAAATCCGGCTCGAAGGATTTTTTGCGCATTTAATGAAATTAAGTTTGACGTTTGTTTATGTTTTAGTCTTTATTTCGCTTTTTTTTTGTCTTAAAATATAATATGCAAAGGCAATGCAAATACAAAATTAGGTATAAGAAAGTGTTTTTTTTTTATTTTAGAATTAGAAATTGTATTTTATTTCTCAACATTAAACCAATTTAATATGAATGAGTTTCAAAGATAAAAAAAATATTGGAAATGCTTCCTGTTTCCGCCCGGGATCGAACCGGGGACCTTGTGCGTGTGAAGCACACGTGATAACCGCTACACTACGGAAACTTATAAAGGGGTGTCGAAATTTATGATAAGTTATCATTTACAAGTTTTTATGATAATATTTCATTATATTAGAAATAATAATAAATTTAGTGGTTATCAAAAATGTATTTACTTTAAAAATGTATAAAAACGATCTTGTAAACGACAATGATATAGATGTTCTAAATTGGTAACAACCTAATAAATAAACTGCAATTGGTAGTGACATCTGTTGAGAAAACTTAGTAATTTAGCACTCTAAAGTTGCATGTGTATAAAATATAGATGGCGGTAGCGTAGCCCCAAAGCTGTATCATTGCTTTTACGTTTAAATTATTATTATAAGTTACTCGTACAATATTATTGTTATTTACTCGCTTATAGATTAATTAACATTGTAAGTTGACTGTAACATTGTAATTGTTATCTGTTATTGCCTGGATATAGGTTTGTTCTGGTCTATTTGCTAAAGGTGGTAAAGTTAAGGTTTTAGGTTTATGTTTGTATTATCGAAGTTGCAGTCAAATAAATTACTGTTGTGTAACCTAATTTTACAATGTATTTCTGTTGAAGACGCATTACATTATTATTTAATTTATTGTTTGATCCTTGTTCACTTTGTACATCAGCGTATAATCATTTAAAGGTATGCAGCTACTTGTGTAGTTTATTTGCCAATAATTTTAAAATTGTTTGAGTCTTTAAAAATATTAAAAAAAAAATTATAGGTTTTAAACTTTTGTTCCTGTTGTAAAGTGTTGTAATACATAATAAATTATTTTAATTTAAATGTGAGAATGTTGTAGTCGCATGGTAGATACCTACCTCATTTGGAACTTTTGAGTAGGTAACATTATAATTATAAATTAAATTTTATAACCCTTGATGAAATAATAATATAATATCAAATTATATTAAACTAGGCGTACATAGATTAACATAATAATTATACATAATGTATATTTTTAAAATTAATTTTATTTTGTATAATCATACCTTAACTGATGCACCGGAGCTGGCACGGAAGAAAATTCGAAAAAAGAACAGATTTAAAAAGTAAACTGGCGCCTTCCAAGCAGGCGCTGGCAAATGATGGAAGACAAAGATGGCTGCCGGTTTATATAGGCAGAAAAATGAGAGAAAATTGCTTTGACCACCCGCTGAATAGCTCATCATGTGAGGGTGTGGTTATGTTCAGAAAATTTGTAATACAGTTCGCACCCTGTAGTCACGACAATATTTAACTTGTATTCCTGTGTCACTACGATCGTAATTCTTGATTGTAGTACATTGATGGTTTAATAAGTTCTTTGAGTCGTGAGTTGGAAGCTTAGAAATTAGTGAAGAAGTTAAGTAGGTAGGTCAATTATAATATTATATTGTAGTGGACTATGGGTAGGCCTCCTTTAATGTAAGTAATAGTACGGGCTTTGTAATGAACCTATAGCGGATTGATGTGAAGTCTAAGAATAGTCTATGGGCACAGTGATCACCTACTATCAAGTGACCCATCTCGTATTCCTATCTTAGTGCATAAAAAAAAACTAAAACAAACTTCACTTATTTCACTTCATTTCTATATCTTCTACGTTAAGTACATAGCTGTTTTGTCAAAGTTTGTATTTAACGACATTCTCTTGAAACTTAGGTCATAAATTTTCCTGCGGTTTTGTTTAAAAAATTGTAGGTACGACTGTTCTGTACAGCAAACCGTTAATGTAAAGCAAACAATGCTCCATGTTCCATGAACACATCTACTGAAATAGATTCAAGGGCAGTAACAAACGTCAAATCATTATAGGTGGTGGAAATGCTTACCTACATACTATGAGTACTTAGATACTCTTCTAAACGTACATACATACTTTTTTACGACTCGTTTGGTCGTTTGTCAGTCGTGTTTAAGTTGCGACAATGTGTTCCTAAAGTTCTACACAACAACACACAACGATTGTATAATCGCTTTTATACAGGCTGTGAAAAAAAAGGACGTGTAACGGGCCGTTCAAGTCATACGTTAGCTCTATTTTGGGTACTTCTGCTTATTTTTGATGACATGAAAGGCGGGGGTCTAGAGATGGTGATTACGTCAGCAGTATTTATTTACTTTTTACATAATGGCAAGCACTATCAATAAAAAAAACATAGAAAGATGTATTATAACAATGTTTAGGTACGTAATTATTAGGTACTTTTACTGAGAAGGCATGTAAATATTTGTGATAAATCTGCTTACGTAAAACTTAACGGTCCCTAATGTACCTACCTATTATAATTAATCAGATTTAAAACAACAAACATTAAAATCTTGTTAAACAACAGCACGCAAAATCATAAACATGGAAACTGGGATCTCCATTACAACCAATTTGCAATTTGGTTTGAAATTAGAATCGTTCCAGTAACGTCTAGTTCCAGCTATTTATGGCGGCAATAGGTTTTGATAGGATCGCTAGTAAATTGAACCACTTGTGGGAGTTGTGGGAATATACGCTGTTCTCACGTGGATATTATTATTACATCACCAGTAATATATGTATTAAACTACTTAGATAATGTTACGTCATGTCATCTTATCATTGTACGTTGTTACGTCATCAGTATCATTGTTCGTCACTGAGTTCTTCATAAATCCCATTAACA
>LGAG01000284.1:84094-94182 GCA_001278395.1 Lerema accius | reverse complement strand
TCTTACACTAAAAGAATTTTTCAATGTGTTACGATAAAAATCGATTTAATTAAAAAAAGCAGATTCAACCCTCTAGCAGTCCACACATAAAAAGTATTATCAAAATCGGTCTAGCCGTTTAGAAAATTTCAGTAACAAACCCAGTTCAATAACTATACGTATGAATATGACGCATATTGTATGTATTACATTTATTAAACAAAACACAACAACAGTGTCAATGTAAAATGATCCTTAAACAATATGCATTACGTTCTAATTTCAATCGCAAATTGAGGTAATTTAGTTTGCAATGTCAATGTAAAATGGTCCTTAAGCACTGTAAATTACGGTGTAATTTCGATCGAAGTCTGAGGTAGTTAGCATCGTTACAATTGGCGGTTCGTTGACAGTTCAGTAGGTTATTCAACTTGTTCTCGAATTCGATTTTTAAAATTTCAAACATGGCTGATGGAACACCGGTCAAAATTCTTTTTTTATTACTTCCTGCGTTTTAATTGGTTAGGCATTTATATCTAAACGAAGCTATATGACCGGACGTTGCTCTAAAACATTATATCTCTTAATAGTTTGGTTGATCTTAGTCTGTAGTCCACAGCAAGTACTGCCGACCTTCAATTATCATGTATGTTTAGTAAAAGCTCGTCATATTGAACAACTTTTACTATGACGACGTTTCAATAACTGTAATAGTTTGTCTGCTCCCTTGAAGTATCTTAACAGCGCCATCTACCGGGTACAACTGTGGTCATAAACCATACTCGGTGTCTCCTAAAATACTTCAGCCGTAGAGGAGTACAGTGACAAACACACATACGCTTGAATTAAATTTTTATAGTGAACCCGCTGTCGCTCCGCTTCGGGAAACGTATGCCGAAATGAAAGTAAAAAAAAGTAGCCTCAGTTACTTCTTATTACATAAGTTATCTATCAGTAAAAGTCTCGTCAAAATCGGTCAAGCCATTCTAGAGATTAACCGAAACAAACAAACAGACAAAATTAAAAAAAAAATATTATTTTGTTATATACGTACATACGTATATGTTATGTACCTAGTACCGTGTTTACATAGATATACAGATTCTCCAATTTTATTTATTTGTATATAATTTACTAGACGTCGCCCACGTCTTCGCCCGCAGAAGAGAAGTTTTAAAAAATATGGGATTTATCCCACGGGAACCTATAATCGGGATAAAATGTATCCTATATCCTATTCCTGGATGCAACCTATCTGTGTACCAAGTTTCAGCTTAATCCGTTCAACGGTTAGAGCGTGAAGGACTTACAAACATACAAATATCCAAACATCTTTATAAACTTTCACATTTATAATATTAGTAGGAAGTAGGATAGATACAATAGAAAGATTCAATAATTACAAGTAATTCTGTACATGTCAATTGAAAAGCGACCCCATGTAACCTTCCAACATTAATAAGATAAAGTATGAACTGTCTAAATCTAAATATACCTGCAAAGATCACTCACCGTTCCTACCAATCTGTTAAACCTTGGCAAAATTGGCAGCACTCCAAAGGAATTAATGGAAAATTGTCGCTTTCCACAATAAGACAAAATTAATTTTACTGACACATCTTTTCGTATTTCTTGAAAAGTTTATTATGGTGTATTTAACTATTTACCACTACAGAATATAGGAAAGGTAAGGTGGGGTAAGACTAACACACGGGGCAAGACTAACACTGTCTATTATCTCGATACGTATAGCTTAAATACGAAATTCTTCCAGTCTGTAAGATAGAACAAACGTAAATGTTCTCGGCTAAAACACACACATGTCGTTTCTTCAAGTGCATATCGAGATAAATAGACAGTGTTAGTCTTGCCCCGTGTGTTAGTCTTACCCCACCTTACCTTATATTGTTTTCATTTATTTGTGAGTTTGTGCTACACATACTGCAATTTATCTCCAAAACTACTCTATGCCCAAAATGTTTAATTACTTTTTGTCTGATCGATCACTTTTATTATTTTGATTACTGAGGAGAGGTCAACTGCAAGGACCTTCCGAATAATTTATTTAGCTTTTAGTGCATTTTTTGGGAGTTCCATATTTAAAAATAGAAACGGGACACTATTACTAAGCCTCCGCTGTCTGTCTTTCATCAGGCTGTATCTCATAAACTGTGATAGCTAGAAAGCTGAAATTTACACAAATTATGTATTTCCATTGCTGCTATACCAATAAATACTAAAATTAATAAAAATTAAAATATTAAGGTAAGTCCCCATAGAATAATCGTGTTTTTTGTCGCATTTTTTTTGCTTAATATTAATAACATACAACAAAGTGATTTTCTTTTATAATGATAGTACAAAACCCTTCATGCGCGAGTACGACTCGCACTTGGCCGGTTTTATTTGTTTTTTTAATTCTAGATACACTGTTTACAACAGATGCATACTGTCAGTATGTGTCATAAAATACCTACTGTCTTTCTCAGAATACTTCAATTGTTTACTACATGAGATCACATTTTGTGTACAGTGTGAATTTATATGTTGCTATCTGTGCAATAATAATAATGGTCTTTGTCTATCCTTCATACTTAATGATGAAAATTAATATCATATTAGAATTTCCCTTTCAAAGTTGGTGTCATTATAATCATCTCAATATCTTGAAGCCAAATTTTTTTAAGGTTACACTTCTATCAAGTGTGAATTGCACATAATATTTTTTATTAAAAAAAAAATTAAGGAATATAAGTCACCTAAGTCAACAAACTGGCAACTTTTTTAGGTAAAAATGGTCATTTGGTTTTACATAAAATTTAGAGAGGGGGGTACAGAAAAGCGTTACGGCGCGTTNAGTCAGAAATCCTCAAAAATTGTACAAGTAATACTTGAACACCCCCAAAGATTACCTTCCCATGCTTGAACAAATTTGCATAAAAAAAACAGTAATATTGTGACAATAGACACTACATATTTTTTTTAACTCCACATAAAGATGCACAGATAATTAAAATAAAACATCCATTGTTAAAAATAAAACAATTGTACTGTCAATGCCAGACAATAAAACATTTCTATACACTGCCAGTGTGGTAATAGCACAGCTTTTAGAAATATAACATGTGACCATTATGTTGTATGAAGTATGTGCGTATGTTAATTTGCCAGAACATAAAAATAAAATCTAAAGAAGTGCAGTAAAAACAAAAAAAACCTATATGGATTGATAGATAGGTTAATGACCAACCCAATTATTGTAGGTTAACCAAACTTCTAAATCCATCTATCAATAATATTCTATTTTTCATCCTTTTGCCCCCCCCTATAGGTATAGCCCCTCCCCCTTCCATAGGGTGAGAATGTACATAAGTAGTCTATTGTCCATAAAATCATTCTATCATACTAAAAAATAGATATAACATTATAGCTGTTGCTAGGTAATTTACAATAGGTAAAATTGCCCACAAAGCAAAACGCCCCTTTTATGCCCCAAAAGAGATCACAGATAATAAAGATAATATTTTTTCCTCATAAACTGTAACTATACAAGTCATTCTATTGTAATCTGTTCTACATAATGAGTATGGAATTTTAATGAGCTTGTTACAAAATTGACACTTAGTAAAGCTAATTGCTGTCAGGTAATTATATTAGTGATATAATTGTACACTATTGAGCTTAGCAATGATATATATCACGAAATTTACAAATAAGGACTTTTTAAATATTATTATTTGCTTGTTGATTTTTTTTATAAGTATATTCACCAGTTTTTTTGTCTATGATTTTAATTTTTACATTGTATTAGTATAGGTATTTTTAAGTTATAGACAAATATTTTATTCTCAGATGAATAGTGGTATAGAACTACTAACTTTGTACTTAAAACTGTGTAAACATTTTTATTATGCGCATAAATTCTATACTAATTATCTATTATATTATTGTGGTCATAATTTTACATTTTTATGAACCATAGTTTCTTTCCTCATACTTCTGCTTTGTTAAAAACATAGGTTGAAAGTATCACATAACATTACTATAAAGTCATATAAGTTTAGTTTTCTAATGAATTAAAAAAAGCAATTGAAGACTTAACAAAAAATTTACCTACAGAAAATAGCTTCCTGAAATAACAATCCCGCCCTTTTGTTTCAACAAAGTAATTTTAAAACATAATAAGAGTCAATGATCTTTGATCATTCAGCCAGAGGAAAACAGATGGTAAAATTATTTTCTTTTTTTTGTTTTCGTATTAGGTTTTATACGGAGTACGTCTGTATCTGTATCAACTTTGGAAAGTTTAAACACATCCATTGTTTAAATTATCATGATAAGTATCAAAAGGATCATTAAAATACATTTACTTACAGATATGTTTGAGCTAGCGACAACGAAGTATCCCACGACCCACAACGTCACAAATTACAATTAATCATAAACAAACACTAATAAAATCACTGGCACATTCCACGGTGGTTATTGTAGGCACTGTTTTACAAACAAGGAATAATTCCATAACAAAACGCGAACGTGACTACCACTTCGCGAGATTCAGAAATGAATGAAATTGAAATGAAAAATGAATGAAGTTTACAATACGATGAATGAACTTCATCTACGATTGACATTTGGTAATGGCATAATTCACAGACTATTTTTAAGCATTCTCTTGTCTATGGTTTACAAAGTTGAATGACCGTCGTTTTACTAATCTTTAGGGTATGTGCAGACTTATCAATACAAAAACAAATATCAAAATATTAATATATAAATAATGCCATTGGTCTATTTTACGTGCTTGAGCATTCTCCACATAATTGTGTTTGTTATCGTCAAAAAGCATTTTAACCCAAATTGCAGACGCGAAGTATATTTTTTTAACCATTTGGATTGCAGTATCGGAGCATTGTTTATAAGCGGACCCGCCGTTATTCTTTTCGTGACCGACGATTGCTAACGTAATGTGACTCTATCAGTCCTTCAGATTATTTTTTATTCCATTTATTCAGGTTTTGCTTTATCTAAAGTCAAACACTTCGGAGATTACTCAAACGTGAATAATGTTTACAAATACGTAATGTATACGAACAAAACTAGTCGCGATATGACCCTAAACCTCCATAATGCCTGATGGAAGTGTAAAGGTAGACGTTTTAATTGTTGTCACAATTTTTTTAGCTTTTGAAATGACTGAAAATTCTTTAGGAGTTCAATTTAATAAGTTACTGGATGAAAATGATCCTATTATTTCTGGGCAAGGGCCTTTAAACGATTCTAAGGTAGGCACGACGAAATTTGTTTTAAAACGTAAAACTTAAACGTAACGTAAAAGTAAAACTTTTTACTAATATTTCACCGTTTTTACCCCGTCATTCTAAGCCAGAATAAAACTTTTTTTTTTTTTACGAATGTAGTCAGTGATAACATTAAAATTTAATTTCAGATTGCCAATGAGACTGTGATATTTGAAAACGGTATTCCTCATGTTGAAATAAACGAACAGAATCCCGATATTGATAAAATTAAAATGTTAGAAGATGCTCTCAAAAATATTTTGGCTATGGAAGGCGTAAAATATATTTTTGAAAGATCTTTTTACTGGCGAACTTGGAGAGAAGTTCATGATATTGTAGGAAAGACAAAACTCATTTGCTATAGATGCGAAAATGCTTTCAATGCTACTTGTACGAGTTGTAATTGTGGGCACTGGGTAAGAAATAAATGTAAGAAAGGTCACTAATAATGAATTCATCTTGTCAAATCTGAGGTTCACTTTTATCATAATGTAAGTACACTGTTGTGACAAACTGAACTCAGGCAGAGATTTGGTAAAATCAACATAAGGGTGGTCGGGGAAAACTGAGGCAAAATAAATATACATAGACATTGAATATCACCTCAAAGCATATCGCTATTAAAATACAGCTATAGCAAAAAGTTTTAAAAGAGTATCTTATATTTTAAAAACCCGCGCCAATCGCTCTATCTGAAACTACCATAGACGTAATAAAAATTATCTGTATTTTACAACATTATTATTTATTTGTTATCTGCTAAAATTGAAAACTATTCTTATTTTTTTTTAAATCTCAAGTATTTTTCGCAGGAAATTGAAGAAAATCCACCTTGTCCCTTTGAAATATTTTCGGTAATAAATGACACAAATATGTGTGTTGCTTATTACAATCAATTGAAATATTCAAATTATACGTGTGCGTCCATTAAAAGTTTTAAAGATGTTAGAAACTGTGACAATCCATTAAAAACTAGATGGCGTATAAGTCGCCAACATGATACGAACGTTTCTGAACGATATGTTAATGTCATTTGCAAAGAGCGGGAAAGTTGTAACTTTTCAACTGTTTATTCCGTAAGTATTACATACATATCGCATTTTTTATGTGCTAAAAATCTTTTTATCCCCAAAATGTATTGTATATTGCTAAAGTTATTGGTCAAATAGTTCTGTAGCTTCTCTTATATTCAAACATCAATGAATATAATATCCAGTTTACTGTTTCTAGTTATAATTAAGTTTCGGTTGTTTATCTAATGCAATCTTTTTCTTTCTATTTTTAACAGATCTTTCCAGACAGGGTTACTTATAAAGTAATAAATACATCAAATGACATAATATATTCAAGAGTAATGAAAAATGATAACAGAAATTATGCATGTTTGTATACTTGCGGTGTATCGAAAATACAAGATCTTTTAGAGTTTCGAAATGATACAGCAAGAGATTTGGATAAGAAAATAAGGGATGTTACCATAAAGGGTTTGGGAAAAGTACATTTAAGTACTGTAAAACCAAGTTTACAGGTAAATTCGACTAAAAATACCACTACAACTCCACTGCGTTGTAAACATTTAAAAATTACTTATTCAGAAGAGGAATATGATGAGAGTGATTACAAAGATATCTGAAAATATTTTATTTAAAAGTAAAACTTTATTTTTAGTCTGCAAAGTTGATAATTTTTTAACTTATAAATGAACAGGGGGAAAATACAAGCATTGTAAACAATACAGATGGATGGATCTATGCGACTATTATACAAGGGTCATTTAACTATTATTTAAACACTAGACAACTTTTGTCTCAAAACTTTATAAATATCTATAGTCCGTTTTTTAGCTTGTCCTATTTAGCACGGAGTTTTAGGTAAACCTTGTAACAGAAATCAAAATTTTCATGTCATTCACATGTTTCTAGTAATGTTAAAGTGATTTTGTCACAACAATATTACATATTAAGCTTAAATGTTCGCTAGAATATTTATGTTTTCATTTTCAAAATAAGACAAGTTAAAAAAAATGGACTTATAAGTATTATTTTGACAACTACAATTAATGTGAACAAAATTTTTCTTTAGAAAACAATCTTATTTATTTACTAAAAATTAAAATTAAAATCCTCCTCTACATACATTTTTCCTATGATTATCTCTATTATTATCCTAGCCTATGTTAACATCTGCATTTATATGTAAAAAAGTAGATAATACACAATTTATTTTATTGATTTTGACCCCAGACTAAAATAATTATATAGACTCCGCCTTCAGAACAAAAACGCGTAGTTGAAATAAACATAACGTAAATAACAAATTATAATGTTTCCAGGTAAATCTACCAGGCATTGGCTCTGCAGGCTGTGCTCTGCGATGTGTCAAATTGTAAAAAAAAGAAATAAATTAGCATACCACACTTTTTTGTTCTGAAGACTGAGTCTACAGTTTTTGATTTGATATATTATAGACATAACAAACAGTAAAAGGCACTGTGGTATCAGTCTTGTTATAAAATATGTAACATTGTAAAAGATTTAACATTTATACATGCTTATTGTGATATAATAAGGCATTTTTTCTTAATTGGAAGACATAAGAAATACTGCAATTTGTCATGCAAATTTTATCAAGAGGTTTTCATACTCGCCATATTTTTAATATCATAATTTAGTCTTCATTATTAAAATTTCTCCTAACATTGAAACATGCAGAAAAATATCTATTAAACAAAGTTAACAAGTATAAATACTGTAAATACAAGTAAAGTCAGATAAATTTTTACTTGTATTTAACGTATTTAAAATATTTTAGGACCAAAAACTAGAGGCATTTGTAATAGGCATAGTCTGGTCCTTTTGTAATTGATATATAAGTCAATAATTACATATTACATTTGCAAACTTATGGCAAGAGTCATTTAAGAAGTTTTATCAGATGCCTGCTTATATTTCCCTTCACAAAATAACAATTCTAGAATCCTAGAACATTCTCACATTGAATGTTAAAGAGCATTCAAGTATTACATGATGCAACTTACAAAAATTTTTGACCAACCCTTTTCCCTTTGTGATGCACCGTAACGTTTTTCTGTATAAATTGTTACGTAATATACAAATGACCATTTTTATCTAAAAATGTTGCCATTTTACCTAGTTAGCAGAGTTATAATTCCTAGTATTTTTTGTAATAAAAAACAATGTTACATAACTCGTTCAATCCCCCTCCCAATACGTATCATATCAGGACATTTTACAAGACCTCCCCAAATTGCATTACATAATACTTGAATGCCTTATTCGTTCTTGACAAGTTTATTAGTAGTTTTATTGTTAGTTCTGTATGGTCCATACATTCTTGTTTTGCCACATACATGATCAACCAATTGATAATGTCGATGAAAGCTACATTTACACTCATGGCATTTAAATTTCCTCGTCTTCATATGCTTTTCTCTTATATGATTTCTAATACTCTTTTTCAACATTTCCTTCTTACAGTAATCGCATATCGCTTTTGAATATGATGTGTAATTGTCAGTACGTAAATAATTTTCCTCACCAATATTTGCTTTGGAATCTATTTTGTTTTCAGACTTTATTTTCCCACATTTCTTTATGCTGATAACATTGTTGTTGACTTTAGTTATTTTAATGCATGTGTCGGTTTGAGCAACGTTTTCAAACCAGCTATCGTTAACCATTCTTTTTACATGTAATGGTTCAGCAGGATCTTTCTGGTTGAAGTGTACTCTTCGAATATGGTTTAGCAGTATACGATTCTCGCAAAAATCGGCTCCACATGCCTTGCATTCAAACCTAATTAAGTTCGAAGTCATGCTATCATCATGTATTCGTAAGTGAACGATTAAATTCCTCTTATCCATATAACTACGATCGCAGTAGTCGCAAGTAAATAAGTTTTTGCTTTCTTTAATGCTACCGTGAGCCGTCAAATGTCTCTGGTACATGTCATACCTATAATACTCTTTTAAACAGTATGTGCATTGATATTTTGGCTTGACAGCTTTATGGAGGAATAAATGCGCGTTGAATTTGTAAGATTCGCCAGCTATATACTTATTGCAGTAGTTACAAAAGGATCTTTTCTTCTCCTTTGGCTTGTCAGTTCTTTTATTCATTTTTTTCTTTTTATCCATGTAAACTGCGAGTTGTGTATAGCAGCTTTCGTAAATAACGAATTTTGTTGTATTATTTTTACACTAAAACTGAAGTTAAGGATAAAATTAACAAAAAGTTACGAAAATAAACACGAAACTTAGCATGCAACAAAACAAAAAATGACAATAATATTTATTTGTCAACATGACATTAAATTAACAGATATGACAATAAAGATAGATTCTACAAAAAGATCTAATTTAAGAGTACAGTATAAAAACATCCGAATCAAATAATCAACCATAGAGCATAGAAGGAAAGGGGGTGGGCCACAGACATATAAATAACAATAATTCTAATTTATATGTCTGTGATTTTTTTTTTTAACAATAAGGAAAAAGATCTTAATAATAAGAAACAATGGAGTACAAAATATCATACAAGATGTAATCATACTGACAATTTTGTAAAATAGCGTATCGATATAAAAAGTTTATTTATTTATCAATGTGTATTACCACCCACCATTGATACTTTTTATTTGGGAGCCATTTCTAAATAGGTACGGTAGGTATATTGTGATCTCCTTGTATTTGGGCCGTTTTTTTCAACAATAAGGAAAAAGATCTTAATAATAAGAAACAATGGAGTACAAATCATACAAGATGTAATCATACTGACAATTTTGTAA
>LGAG01000284.1:60897-76331 GCA_001278395.1 Lerema accius | reverse complement strand
TTTATAAGTAATTAATTGCCATTAATTCAGTTGTTTAGAATTCCGCAAAAAAACAGCTAAGCTCAACTAATTTTATTGATCAACTAATGGGTCCGCCCTCGCTTCGTTTCGAAATACTTACGCTGAAACGAAAATAAGAACGGCCTAAGTTACTCCTTATTACATCAGCTATCTGCCAGTGAAAGTCCCGTCAAAATCGGTCCAGCCGTTCCAGAGATTAGCCGGAACAAACTGACAGCCAGACAAAAATTGTAAAAAAAAATTTTTTACTTTTTATTTTTTTATATTTCAGTTACAATTTTAAAAATAAACAATAGGTAAGGTGGGGTAAGTTTAACACACAGGGCAAGACTAACACTGTCTATTATCTCGATACGTACCTATAGCTTAAATACGAAATTCTTCCAGTCTGTAAAATAGAACAAACGTAAATGTTCTCGGCTAAAACACACACATGTCGTTTCTTCAAGTGCATATCGAGATAATAGACAGTGTTAGTCTTGCCCCGTGTGTTAGTCTTACCCCACCTTAACTTATATTTTTTCAGATTAACTATAACAATGCACCTACTCGTTTTTAATTAAATTTTCTTTATGCTGTTATAAATTTGAATTCGATAATTTTCTATAATGCCATTAACTTTTGAAAACCTGTTATAATCTAATCATAACGCGAAATTATTTCTAATTACAAAATATTCACGTATGTTAATAAGAACATAAGTCGTAAATTAGAAGTTTTTTTTGACAATATTTTGGCATTATCTAGCTTTGTCTGGGTATAAAATGGCGGCAAAAATATAGGAAAAGTATCAGTTAGTTTCATCGCTTCAGCCGTTTTACTTCTTTTTAAAACTTTTAAAAACTATTTCAAAATGACTTACAGAATTCTTATCGTACTGGTGAGTTCTTTAAATATTTTTTTATTTTATTTATGTAATGTAATATATTTTGTAACTTGTAAAAAAAATGTTATTCATTTACTAGTAGACCGGGCAGGCATTGTTCTGCAAAATATTTTGTCTCTTAGTTTCCGCCATGTATTTCTGACTAGTTAAAAAATATAGTAATATTGTGTCGTGATTTTAAAATTAAACAATCTTACAGTGTCTTTTTCTTGTAATTATCGATTTAAAAATAAGACACACAAGTTTAAAAAAAAATAAAGAAAAAACAATAATTTTATCTTAAAAATTAAAATTTTCTGTATAGGTTACCTACTTCTAAATATTTTTTTAAATTAATGAAATAAATAAAAATAGCCGCAAGATTGTTTACTTTTTAAATCACGACGAAAAAAACGAGGTATATATGGACAAGTACTATGTCCACATTTTTGTCAGGCTCTACAGCTAAAGTAGGTGACGGATTTCAACATGTGAGGTATCATTGCATTCGTATATTGTGGGAGTTTTAAAGGCTTTATATAAGGTAAGGTGGGGTAAGACTAACACACGGGGCAAGACTAACACTGTCTATTATCTCGATATGCACTTGAAGAAACGACATGTGTATGTTTTAGCCGAGAACATTTACGTTTGTTCTATCTTACAGACTGGAAGAATTTCGGATTTAAGCTATACGTATCGAGATAATAGACAGTGTTAGTCTTACCCCACCTTACCTTATATTTTTTATGGCATAGTAAAAGTTGCAATGGTGATGAATTTTGTTGACAGAGTCTTTTCGCGTTGGTCCATGCATCGGGAAAAGGAGCGGGTCTTGGTGGTGTTGGTAAGTTATATTTTTATTCGACTGAGTGAGGATAATGGTTTTCGAACGTATGTATGTATGAATTATATGTCTATTTCTTTGGCATGCCCTACAATCTAAACAGCTTTACGAATGTCAACAAGACTGTGAGGTATTTAGATTCCTCTATCAAGACGGAGGAGTTACGGAGTGCGAAGGAGTTTCTTTCCCCTTTCTTCTCCTCCATATTAAAGCATATTAAACGGGAGTGGATTAAAAGATGACGTGCATAAGTGTATCATTGATACCTACATGAATAAATGATTTTGAATTTTTAATTTTAGAAAGACAGGCTATAGATTATTTTATCATATCCAAAAAACAATTTTCGGTTATCTTGTTTTTACAAGCTTTTATTTAGTTTCACCTGTCCCGGTGTTTGTAATGAAATGTTGCAAGCTGAATTTCACCCACTTCCCGGTGTCCGATTGAGCTAAAATGTTACACACTGGTCCAGTCCTAATGACAATGATGTTTATAATAAGCATGATGTGATACTGCTGCCAGGATTGGCTCCAGACGATTGAACTGTTCAACGGTTAACAGTAGGGACTTGAAATTTTGCATTTTAACTTTTTAGTTTCTTTTTCTTATTAACAATTAATAAAAGCATTTTTTAACTGTATGTATACAGATACATTCTTTGCTCTGTGGGAAAAACTCTGATGTCACTATAAAGCCTGTCTGTCTTTAATATAATTTATTAATATTAATATTTTTTTTCAGTAGACGGAGTATTAGGCGATGTGGACAATATTCTTGGGGGTATGTTCTTTTTTATAATAATAATAATATTATTAATCTATACAACTAAATAAAATTGAAGTGTCTGTTTGTAATATTAAAATAGCCGCTTTTTACTAAATGCATGCATATACTCGGTACACGTACCAAATTTTTTTTTTTAATTATTGTCTGTTTGATCCGCCTAATCTCTGAAACGGCTCAACCGATTTTGACGGGACTTTCACTGGTGGGTAGTTGATGTAATAAGGATAACTTAGGCTACTTTTTTATTTTCGTCTCGGCATAGGTTTCCCGAAGCGAGGGCGGGTCCACTAGTTAAAATAAATTTAGTATTTGGATTGGATTCTTCTTATTTGTGGGTGGCAGTTTTATTTTTTTAATTATATTGATAACTAACTTTTTTTTTTCTAGATGCTTTGACGAATGTGAAGAGGACTTTAAGTAAGTAAAGAAAACGATATTTGAAAATGTAACCCTTAAATGCTGAAATTGCCTCATTCTAACAGTTCAAATATTTTTATATTTCTATACTAATATTATAAAGAGGAAACATTTGTTTTGCTTGTATGTTTGTAATGTTGTCACACAAAAACTACTGGACCGATTTCAAAGATTCTTTCACCATTACAAAGCTACATTTTCACTGAGTTACATAGGCTATATTACATTAAATAAATAAAAATTGGGATCTCTAACAAAAATGCAATAATATTACCCAAGGTGGAAAATAATAATCATATAAAGCTTGTCATTTGTTACTTATGAATCTAATTCCTATTTAGAGTATTTTTTATCTTAGCAAACGTTTTTGTTTCCACGTTATAGCAGGTAAAAGGTCCACCGAAGCGAAGCGAGAGCGGTTCTTAAGTGATAAAATATGTGGCAGAATAACTTATGTCCGTGTTCTATTAATTATAGCTGAGAATAAAATTTTTAATGTTTTTTTTGCTTTAGATGACCTTGTGTATGGACTTAAGGAATTGCTATGTAAGTATTTTAAGCTTTTTTTAACATTACTCTAGTTAATATTTTTAAGCGAAAATATAGACTCCGCCTTCAGAACAAAAAAGCGTAGTCGAAAAAACATATCGTAAATAACAAAATGATAACGTTCCCTGGTACAATGCTCGGCAGACCGTTCTCTGCGATGTCAGAATATAATTATAATAGTCTATATTTTTTTTCCCCCACAACTTGTAAGCGTTGATTATTTTTATTAACTTTTTTTTTCAGCTCTCAAAACCACTTCCTCTGAAATTGACGCATGCGTGAAAGGTAAATACTGGACTAATCGCTAAAATGACTTTATGAACTAATAATAAAACTCTATCTCACCCGTGATTCATCATGATCATCGCAACCGATAACTGTCCCACTGCTGGGCTCGGGTCTCCTCTCACATTAGTATAGGTCATAGTCCACCATGCTGGCCTAGTGCGGATTGTCAGATTTCATACACTTGTGAAAACTTTATGGAGAACTCTCAAGTGTGCAGGTTTCCTCACGATGTTTTCCTTCACCGTTGCAAGTGATAATTAGTATCTAAAACGCACATAACTTTTTAACTAGAGGTGCGTGTCGGGTTTGAACCCAGAAACTCCCGTTTCGGAGACCAACGTTGGAACCACTAAGCTATCCATGTTTGCAATGTTATTATATTAAATTTGTCAGTTGCCTTTTATATAATCCATTTGAACATTATAATTTTCCCGCCATTTTCCTTACATTGTCATTTCTAATCTCTTTCCCGCCAATTCCGTAGTGTCTATATTATACTAATTAATCAACATAAACATGTAATGTATCATTTTTGTTACAGAAACTACTGCTGGAATAGTTAAACTTCTCAGTAAGTGATTATAAAATTGTAACAACTTAATCTGTGCAAAATCTTGAACATCCAACATGCATAATGTGCGCTAGTTAAAGTAAAAAAAAAACTGTTTATTACTCTATGTTCGCTACTATGAAAAACTGGTCCGAGCATAAATTAATATTACTCAGGGTCCGAGTTTTCCATTTTTTTAGGGTTCCGTACCTAAAAGGTAAAAAAGTCTCCGCTGTCTGTCACCAAGCTATATCTCAGAAACCGTGATAGGTAGAAAGTTGAAATTTTCACAAATTATGTAGGTATATTTGTTGCCACTATAACAACAAATACTAAAAATAAAAATAAGGGGGGTCCCCATACAATAAACGGGTTTTTTTCGTATTTTATGCTCAATATTAATAACGGTAACAGGTAGACGCTTGAAATTTTCACAGAATATAGTTGTATGTTACCTTTCAGAATAAATAATTAAATAAAAATAAAATTAATATTAAAGGGTACCTAACTACCTAACTACCATACAACAAACCTAATTTTTAAGCAATTTAGAGAGGCTGTTTAAGCATTACCTAAAGCATTTGGGGGAGGGATTCAAATGTTATGATGCGTTACATAAGGGGGGTTGTATTGCGTTACGTAACAGTAACATTGTTTTTTATTACTAAAAAAACTAAGTCATATATTTTTTAGCAACATTTTTAGATAAAAAATACTCATTATTATGCACTTATGCATTTTTAAGGGCACCATAGACAGCTTCGATACTTGCAAAAATGGCGGGAGCGACGCCATGTTTGAAATTTTCGCGCGCATTTGTGTGTCATAGACAGGCATACATCTATGTTTGTCATTCGACCGGAAGTTTAAATTCTGTTAATTTGACTAATTTTTTTTTTTGCAGATGACCTCCTGATCAAAATCAAAGCTGATGTTAAAATCGAGTAAGACTCCTAATTATTATAACAACAATGTCACATTATCACGATCATCATAATATTATTTAAAAAGATAGCGTACGTGTGTTTGTCACTGAACTCCTCCTAAACGGCTAAACTAATTGGAATCCATTTTTTGTGGAGTATTTTAGAGGGACCGAGTATGGTTTAGTACCACAGTAGTACCCAGTAGATGGCGATGTTAATACTTCAAGGCAGCAGACAAACTATTACAGTAATTGAAACGCCGTCATAGCAAAAGTTGTTCAATATGACGAGCAACTAAACGCATGAAAATTGAAGGTCGGCTGTACCTGTGTGGACTACTAAGATCAACCAAATTAAGGGACAAAATATTTTGCAGGACAATATTAGTCTGAGTTTGAAAAAAATTAAGAAAATACCTGCCAGTTTAACCAACAGTAGCATGTGAAAATAACAAATTAATAGTAGTTAGCTAATATTAATTTTATATTATGGTAACATATTCCACACTAAATGTTTTTTTATTGTTTCAGTTTATAGACGGGGTTCCATAGTGGAATATAGATGAAAACGAAACGACCCAAACTGTTGTAAAAATGTGTATCTAAATAAATGTACTTTATGAAAATAACTGTCTTTGTAAATACTACCTCCCATCTTAGACAAAGGTTTGTTTATTTATGAGAACTTTATTCTGTGTAATTGTAATTAAGGGAGTGTCAAAACTCCTTAAAAAAATATCAAAGATCTATCAAGTATTTATCGGGAATGTAATGAAAGATATAATTTTTGAGATAGTAGGTATATCAAAAGAAATTACACGAGCATTAAGTTAAAAAAATCTAGATAATAACCTTAAAATATCTGACATTGGTGGGTCTTTAGAAGAAAAAAAGTTCTAAAAACTTAGTTTTCTAGTACTTATAAAAAAAACACAAAAGTAAAAAAAAACTTTTCTACTTTTTATTCTAAACTAAAAATATGAAATTAAAACATTGATTTAAAAGTCAAAGCAACTTCAATCTTTTCAGTAATTAATTACATACTAAACTTTGTTAAAGTTTACTTATTTTTTCAAATTAATATTTTATTTGAAGGTTAAAAAAAATAAACAGAGCAATAATACCTGCAGGTTTTTATTACATTTTTCTACAATACATACATTCTACGTTGCAATTTTCTGTGGCCAGTTTCGTTGCGAGGGTCCATTGAGTTGTCATCCCGAAAATTTCAGTTTTATTTTCGGAGTATCTGAAAAAACAAACATTATAGGTTATTACATTATTACTCATGTAACTACCGTTAACAATGTTTTACGGAAAATGTCAAATGGATAATCTAAAAAAAATAACAGTTGACAGTACTGCATCACATAAATATTGGGACCGAAATGTCAGTTTACTCGTTTCAGGGTCTCTTTCAAACCTTGATTTTGCCCAAGTATATATAATCTCTTATATTATAAGTATATAAGTATAATAAATATATAGTCTCTTATATTATAAGAGACGTAAGAATTTATGAGTTACGTATTTTAGTCCCATTCTTCTTGTCTTATGTTCTTACATATAATAAAATTGAAAGTTGGGCGGCTCTATTTGTCTGTGTGTTTGAAAGAGCATCACGTAAAAACGGCTGATTTGACAGAACAATGGATGAAGTAATTAAATAATCCCGAACTCGGGGCGTTAATTAGGCTTTATTTTATTTAAATCAGTCCACTCTATCAAAAGTTATTAAAATTTAAAGTTTGTATGGAATTTCTTTGACTGCACGTCAGTTAGAGTTGACAGTTGACGTGATCAGCCATAATTGAAAATTCATACACCGAGGCGAAGCCCCTGGCTTCACGAAGCGAGGGCGGGTCCACTAGTCAGTAATAAAGAAAAAGTTATAAAACCAGTTAAATAAAAAAAAAACTGTAAGCTATATCGGTTTCGATGCTCGTACAAATTAAAACGCTTAAAAACTGTTGTATAACAAATTACTTACGCCTTTCATAAATCCCGTTGCCATTCCTTCAGTTTTATTGACCACAGATGATGCTGCAGACACTAGAAAAATAAAAAAAAATTACCTCTTTTTATATAATAAAATGATGTAGGGAAGAAAAATTTGTAAGTACGGATTTTAGTATTTTGGAAAACAATTTAAAACCGTACGAAAAACCGGATATTGCGATAAACATTCTGTTCGAATCGCTCTATCCATTTTCAAAAATAAATTATAATAAATTATAAACGTTAACATAAGTACGCATATCGTTGCGGGTGACACAAATAACACAACATCAATAACACCCATGACCCGAGAACAAACATTTATCTGTCTCATAAATATTTGCTGACCGGGAATCGAACCCGGGTTCCCTCGCTTCGCAGGCAGGGTCACTACCAACTAGGATATGGGGTCGTCATAATATAGAAGGCATTAGCGTATTCATCATTCAGCGTTTTTATAATATATTATGTATAATAATCTTACATCAAACAAAAAAGTAACAAAACTCAATCTTCAAAAAAAAAGTGAGTGACATTTATTTTTTAACGAACTGCCATAGGTCACAGATCCCGGTCTGCCAAGCAATGTCTCGGGAAACGTTATCATTTGTTATTTACGTTATGTTTATTTCGAGTACGCTGTTTTTTTCTGAAGGCGGAGTCTATATTTTTTACAGGCTTTTATTTAGTTTCACCTGTCCGGTATTTGTAATCAAATGTTGCAAGCTAAATTTCACCAACTGCCCGGTGTCCGATTGAGCTTAAAATTTTAAACACTGGTCCAGTCCTGATGACAATGCATGTTTATAATAACTATGATGTGATACTGCTACCAGGATTGGCTCCAGACGATTGAACTCCTCAACGGTTAACAGTAGGGACTTGAAATTTTACATTTTAACTTTTTAGTTCTTTTTCTTATTAACAAATAATAAAAGCTTGTTTAAAAAAATATTTTTTTAATTTAACTTTTTTGGTCTGAGGTCTGAGTATTATTATTTATTGAATAGGTTAATTATAACTTACATGAGTCACCTATCCATCCAGGATCCGCCACACAAGGCTTCGTGAGAAGAACGGCAAATAAAGCCTGGAAAAAACATAAATAAGAACAGACTGACTAAGACTAAGTGACTGAGTCGTGTCTGAGTTGATAAGTGTGCGCTGCCAAAGCCGACTAAATGTATTACCACAATATAGTACCTCTATAATCTGTGGATGTGTAATACGTAAGCATTTTTTTACCCCCCCATAACATAATAGAAATGCATTAGTAAAAACTGTTATTTCAGTCATAATAATTTTGCAATGGAGTGATAGTTATTGAATGTCTGCTGTCATTTAAATTTATTTCGAAATTAAACCACAATGTAATATGTCAAACATAAGATTATAGACTGTCATTATCCCTGGCTGACAGATGTCATTGTCAATGTCAACTGTCTATCAACTTAATAACAGACATTGTGGGAGTTTCGCTTTAAATTAAAATATTAGTAACTTAAGTTTTAAACAAAATATAGTTCGATTTACTTCTTCGTTAAATAAATTTTATACGTGTACCAAAGATGGAACCCTTCAATAAACGATTTTTTTTTTTCTTTATTTGGACAGCCAACAGTAATTACACAATGTAATGAAAATTTTTATAGCCATAAGATAATTGAACTATGAGCACACCTTTAACAAGCCAACACAACATGCATAGGATAATAGATGTGGGTAATCTGAGTGCAACATAACTATAGATTATAATTAATTATAGGTGAGGTTCTCAGACCAAAAATATAATACTCAGTGTTCAGAACAAAAAAGTGAGTTAAATTTTTTCTTTTTTTTTACGATCTCACGTATTTCACCGAGCATGGTCTGCCGAGCAATGTACCGGGAAACGTTATCATTGTTATTAACGTTATGTTTTTCCCTACTACACTTCTTTGATCTGAAGACTGCGTCTAGGGACATGTTTTTCGGTCTGTAGTAAGGTTACAAATATTTTATTTAAAACAATATCTTAATTATTACTGTGGTTTAGGATTGTTTTAAGGACAGCTTGTTTATTGTGAACCACTGGTTTGAAAACAGAACATTGAAACCAAAGCAATGCTATGAATATTCAAAGATAAATAAACGCTACACATTCATAGGCCCACAATAGGATTCTATACTACGGGCGCAATGGAAAAAAAATTCTCAGACTGAGAATAGAAGTTTTAATTGGTAATTCAAACAAATTCGCTGGAAATTGAATTTAGGTATGATCAATTTAACGATGATTTCTCCTAGCTATATTATAAAAGTTGTCAAAATAGATAAAATAAACTCACAGCAACGACAAAAATCGTGAACAGGAATTTCATTTTCGTTTCTTAGTAACTCCTCGCCTTTTCAACAAAGAATGACTTAAATTCGTGAAACTTCTTTGCTTTATATACTAAATAACGCTCATTTGTTTGACAAAAGACAATGGTTATAGTTAAATATCGCGGAAATGCTTTTAAATTTCAACTCGTTAATGTAAACGTTACGCTTACAGAAAAATAGGGTCTGAATTTTGTCTATTTTAAAGTTTTACTAACAAGTGGAAGGTGGGATAGGTAGAGAGAGGGACCGGTTTTGACGAATTTAAGCTTAATAATAGACTTGTAGAAGAATAGAGACTAGGTATAAGTTGCGAAAATAAAAATTGATGGAGTTGATTGATACTTTTAAGACAGCCATGGTGATAATTGAGTCTGGTAATAAATTATACTACTCAATACAGTTTTCTGTTTAGCAAACAGTTTCATCTTTTGTAAAAGACAAAAGAAATCAATTGGTTGAAATCAAGGGGCACTTGTCAAACTATAATATTTTTTTATTTTGTCTTTACAAGGGCCATCTATTAAGTTGATTTTATTTTGATTTATGCTAAAATACACTTGCAAGGAATCTCAAGATAATATTAATAAAATAAATCCACAAACGGACACGTAAAATTTTTCGTTTACATAATTTGTCTATTCAGAGTAATTAATATTAATAACTGGAATTATTTTTGTTTTTCTGGACTAACTCAGTAACCTTCAAAAGACAAAGGCATAATTTTGCGTTCGGACGTAGGGCTAGACAAATATAAATGACGCGGAAAACATTGAATAATGGATTAGTTATCTGTTTACTTTGTGTTTAAAATTACTCTGTGAATTTTACAAAAGAGTAGTGAACGACGCATGCGTCACTACATTGTGTAAAAAAATAACGCGGAGTATTTCATTTGTCAAAATCAGTTCTTTTATTTTTATAATGAGATTGTCTCTTATTGTTGAAATAGAATGGTAGTTTTCTGAAATAAATTTACATATTTTAGTTTGACTTTTCACTTCTCTCAAATAATAATTTCAGTCGTTAACCTTCGAAATGTAATTAAAATAATATTTTTACTGAATAACTATAGCGTTGTTTGTTGTTGCTAAATGGTCTTCCTAGAGGCTAATTAGTTGGAGTCATAAACTGACTCTTATTTACATAAATTAATGTCACTACGCGGAGACTAAATAAGAAAGGCTGAATAACGTGTAACGCAATAAGCTTATTTAAGACATTTCTATCTAAGGGTTAGTTTACACTTATCAAGTTGGAAAGGGAATGTAACGTCACTGCAGTTCACAATAAACTTGAGCTATTCAGCGTGCGAAACTCTAATTCCCAATTTCTTTGGTTTTATATGGCAACTTTATAATCGCGATAATATTGTGTAATTGTAAAGTAAGCTATTTTGGTTTGAAATTAGATTTGCTAATGATTATTTTGCCATTGTGGAAGTTAAAGTTTATATATTCCTTAATGTAAATTATGCTTCGATAGTTGTAAGTTATAAAACTAGTTTATTAGGTGCGCGTAATGCGCGTTGTTGTGCAATGTTACCAGTCGTAAAAAATTTAAAACGCATGCTGCATCCGCATTCGTGTTTTCGTGCAAATTGAAGTTTATTTAATAAACAAAGACATTATTATTGTAATTATTACATGGTGATAGACTTCTTATAAGTTAGTATTGGTATCAGTAATTCATCTTTAGCAATTGTAATAAAAAAATTCCATAAATATCTTTCACCTGCTTCATTCGCCATTCGATTCGTTGTTGTTCGAGATCCGATTTAATTTGACAAGGTTCTACCTCCCAGTTTGACATTTACCAGGTAGGTACTCGAACGAAACAAAATATAAAATTTTGCCAAGGAAAGTTCCTCGGTTTTCGTGTATAATTAGTGCCAATTCGGATCATAAGAATTAGTAGCCAAGGTAATAAAATAACATTCTTTATGCTATCACATATTAAAATGCATTATTCGTGTTTATTTTAGCAAAGCATCATATTGAAGTAAGTAGGTATCATATTCGATAACGCCAGAGCCGCCAAGCATTTGTGAAGCGATACGCAAATGTTATCCTTGAAATTTCTCAATGAATAGTTCCATTTAGAATTATGATGCCAGGCTGGAATTACTAAATTTACGCCTTCTTTGTTTAAGAAGAAAAAAACATTAACTTTTTTATCTGGCTGCATGACTAATTGCTTGATACTTTTTATCGCGAACTTTATGTGCGTTTTAAAAATATGCTTTCAAATCTTAAAATGATTATAATTGTGTAATTGTAAAGATAGTTTTATTAATTTCGGGCAATTAATTTCGTTATCAATTATTCTTGATTATATTTTTATGTTTTGAATGTTGTACCTCTTTATCAATTTAGTGTAAACTGGCTACAGAAAATAAGATTATAAAAAATTGTATCTATGACATAAAGATAAACATAATTGCAATGAATGCTTCCAGTAGTTATTATTTGCATCTTTATTATTACTGAATGGAAATAATAATGTTGTTTGTTGGTGAGATTTTGCAATATTGGTTTTATTTATTTTAAGAGTTCATTCCATAATTAAATCTAGAATTTTTATAAACACAAGAAGACCAGGCAAACATTGTTCTGTATATTTTTTATCTGTTTTATTTGAGTAAAGCCTTTGATTTTCCACCTTAAATTTTCATGTACCTTTAGTAAATGCTCATGATATTAGACAACTTTTGCTATGGGTGTTTCAAGAACTGTAATTTGGCTGGTCCCTTAAAGTTTCTCAACAATCGCACCTACCATCTCCAATTGTGGTCCTAAGCTATACTTAATTATTTTTAAATACACCACAATTATGTTACTAAAATTGGTACCCATACCAAGTCTTTATTTACCTCAATATTAAAAAAAAGAATAATGATACTCCTTACTAAGGAGTCTTTAGTACCAGGGTTTCTAACTAGGTATAGTAGGGGTAATTACCCCCACAGGTTAATCAGCTATTTTACTGGGGTAACAAAATATAATTATTAGGATTGTAACCAAAATAATACAGCAAAAAGTAACTTGTTTTGTTTGTTTTGATAACATTTTAAAGACGGGCTAAAATCATTTTTCCTCACAGGGGCAATAATATTGAAAAAGTTAGCAACCTTCACTTTGAAAACCTATACTTGAAGTTACAAACCACAAACCCAAAAAAAAAAAAACATATTGATTTGTATACAATTGCTACTAAATAAGTGACGTACAAAAAATCTGTCTCTCACTTGCCATATACTACTGAGTGGTGGGCTTTATATGGTCTATCTACAATACCACGTTTTTTTCGTCGTGATTTAAAAGTTAAACAATCTTGGCACTACTTTTATTCATTTCATTAATTTTAAAAAATATTTAGAATACAGAAATTTATTTTAACATCAAATTATTGTTTATTCTTATTTTTTTATTTCATTTGTGTCTGTCTGATTTTAAAATCGATAATTACAATAAAAAGACACTGTAGGATTGTTTACCTTTAAATCACGACGAAAAAAACGAGGTATACATAACATTCATCACTTTTTGGTTCAATGGCTCCATCTTTTTTTATGGGTCTGTGTTGCTAACAAACATTAAAGATGTTTAACATCAAACAATTTCATCTAAAGTTTAAAGTAATGGGTCATCTATATTATCTGTTCCAGCATGTCAAGGTCAAGTCATAGCCGCCATACATCCCCACGGGCGATGCCAGTTGAAACCATTATAACGAGATTCAAATCGGCACAACAGAAACGACAGCTCAGAGAAATGGATCGCAGTATGACTAAAGTTACTGAGCTATTAAAGAACCCACTAAAACCTAAAATAAAAAAGAAGGTAATTTAATTTTAATCTATACTAATAATTAAAGCTGATGAGTTTGTGTGAACGCGCTAATCTCAGGAACTACTGGACTGATTTGAAAAATTCTATTAGTGTAAGATAGTCCATTTATCGAGGAAGGCTATAGGCTATATAACATCATGCTAAGAATAATATGAGAGCAGCAATAAATTGCTAGTTTTTAATATTCTGTAAACACTTTCAGTAATTATTAATAAGCCTGGAAGAAGTAAGTTTTATATAAATCAAATATTGAGTAGGTTGTATCTCAGTAATTACTAGCTGACCTGGCAGAACTTACAGTTTTATATGCTGAAATATTTAGTAAGAACTTTCAGTAATTACTAGCTGGCCTGGCAGAACTTACAGTTTTATATGCTGAAATATTTAGTCAGAACTTTCAGTAATTACTAGCTGGCCTGGCAGATTGTGTTCTGCTATTTTTAATTTTTTTTCTAATACTCTTTTTATTACCTTATGACATATTCATATACTATGGTTAAAAATGGACCATGGCTGATTATGTCTAATAATAGATTATTATGTTACTGATAGAATTAAATAGCTTTAGTGGTTGTGTAGCAGAAAATACACTAGCAACTTAAAAAATGGATACTAACTATAATTTGATTATAATAATATATAATGATTATTAATAATAATAGATCATAATATTAGTAGGTATGGCCCACTAGATTCTTTACTACTTTTATTTCTATAATTTAATAACAAAATTGATTGTGAAATTTCAGGAATCGCTAAAAAAAGCGCAATCATTCAAAAGATTAAACAATATTATATCATTGCAAGAGGAAGAAGGACAGAAGATTAAAAAGAACAAAGGGAAAAGTGAGACAGACATAGATGAGTGTTGCCCTATGAAGTTGAAACGGAATATTGTGTTAAATAAAGTCCGTTTGAAACCAAATGATTTGAAAATAATTGCACAGACTAATAAGAGGAAACGGACGTCGCCGAAAAAAGGTTAGTTTGAACCTATTTTAAGGTCATTAAAAAAAAATTAAAGGTCTTTGAACACAGTTCTTATCTGGCTAATCTCAGGAACGGCTGGACCGATTTTGACGGAACTTTCGCAGGCAGATAGCTTATGTAAAGAGGAGTAACTTAGGCTGCTTTTTTTTCGGCATAATTTTCGAAGCGAAGCGAGGGCGGGTCCACTAGTTAGGTATACCTCACTTTTTTCGTCGTGACTTAAAAAGTAAACAATCTTGGCACTACTTCAATTTATTTCATTAATTAAAAAAAATATTTAGAAGAATACCAAAATTTATTTTAACATAAAATTATTGTTTATTCGTTAATTTTTTTTAACTTGTGTCTGTCTTATTTTTAAATCGATAATTACAATAAAAAGACAGTGTAAGATTGTTTACTTTTTAAATCACGACGAAAAAAACGAGGTATATATAACTATATACTTATTCTCAAACATTGTATAATTTTATACAACATAGATATACTTACTTACAGGTTTATTTCCTCAAGAAAGTCCCGAGTTAATCGAAGATAGAATATCAATAGACATGAGTCCAACTGCTAAACGGTTTAAGCCACACCAAGATATGTCTATGGATGAAATGATACAGTTGATAGAAGATAGTGGGAGTTTGAACGATGAAGATTTGTTAGAGATATTGACTTGCCCGAGCCCTGTTTGGTGGGAAGATCCTCCTGATGGGTATATTGAAGGTATATAAGTAGCTTTTTTATTTATTTAAGGACCCTAGCAAGTAGTGATAGCCTAGGGCCTATACCTCATTTTTTTCGTCGTGATTTAAAAGGTAAACAATCTTACACTGTCTTTTTATTGTAATTATCGATTTAAAAATAAGACAGACACAAATTTAAAAAAACTAAAGAATAAACAGTAATTTAATGTTAAAATAAATTTTTGTATACTTCAAAATATTTTTTTTAATTTATGAAATAAATAAAAGTAGTGCTTAGATTGTTTA